>BPLT01000011.1:5320000-5542757 GCA_019656295.1 Rhododendron mucronatum var. ripense
AACCACAATTCCTCACAAAGATTGTACACAGATTCTCACTCTTGTATCCTACAATAGCTATATGATTTTACCCATCTTGGAAAAATTAGTCAATGCTCCCGGGAATGGCTATGTGGTGTTCCAGACTTCCAGTGTCCCTAACCACTACACAATCATGCAGAATTCACGGCTAAGTCTAGTAACCCCACATGATGGTGTGGTAGCTAGAGGTCCTGGGGCTTCAAGTAGCCAATGCCTCAAGAGAGTAATTACTAGTTTACTCTTACTTCCTATTCAAAACAAGAGCGAGATTACGGAGCTCCTCAAATGCATGCATTGTTTCTGCATCAAATCCTCCAGCAAACTGCAACAAGCAGGAAACAAAGTGGGTTTAATCCAACAGTATAGTTTTTTTTTTGTTTTTTTTGGGGAGGGGGGCCAACAAGGTTGGTTAAAATAAGTCGATTCACAAGTTTAGAAACCATATACGCTTAATGAGGTTCCCAGAAAGAAAGCAGTCCAAAGAGAATTGTTTCAGGATTTGGTGCTTAAAAGACTGTTCCAAGAGGTTTGACTTTCTCTAAAACTACTTTCACAGTTCTCTTCTTCTTTTTTTTGTGCGTGTGTGGAAAATAACTCATTTATGAGAATACATTAGATGTTTTCATATTCTTGAAAACCATCCTGCTCAACAATGGAAAAAGATACAAAAAGAATGAGTGCTCTTGTTTCTAGAAACTGGTTGAATTCTCCTTTTATAATCAGCTGTCCTAGGTCAGGTGCACGTAACATAAAAAAAGAAAAGAAAGGATGACAATCTTATATAACAAACCTGATGTATTCGGAAGGCAAATCTCACGCCCTGAAGTAGCATATAATCCATAGCAGAATCCTTTTCCGATGCTCCCTTGGCCTGAAGTTCCATAGCTACCCGCTTCATGTACTTCTTTGCCAATTTGACAGAGCCAATCTTTATCTGCAAAGAACTAGTAACTTCAGTGATTTCCAAAACAAATTAGTTCTGTGCGATAAAATGGAAACACTGCAGAAAACAAGCAAAGTGGAGAGGATCAAGCCCAGCAAGCATCGGTAAATGGAACCAACAGTGACATTGTCTAAGATCAAACTTAAAAAGAAATCAAAGATGAGACAAACAGCCTGTATGCTAAGAATTAGGCAGTTGAAAAGAATCATTACAGCTGATGGAAGGTTTGCCATAAATAAGATGCCTTGTCTTTCTCTTTTCAATTATGTTCCCTACTTATCACAATGATCCCCCATGCTATGTAGCACGGACACTTCGTCGGAGCTCACGTACCGGTGTCGGACACTTTTCGGACACCGACACACCCGGACACGTGTCCGACACTTCTCCCGGAGTGTCCTATTTTTTTTCCAATATTTGGGGTCCGACACTCTACTTCGTCGGAGCTCACGTACCGGTGTCGGACACTTTTCGGACACCGACACACCCGGACACGTGTCCGACACTTCTCCCGGAGTGTCCTATTTTTTTTCCAATATTTGGGGTCCGACACTCTATGGACACTTTAGGGACACTTTGGGGGTAAAAATGCAATTAGGAGGACTTTTTAAATGGATCAAAGTGCACACTTTAGAGACACTTCGGGGGACACCTTAGGGACACTCTCTTTGTTTGAATGTGTTCTCTCTTTCTTTCTCTCTTTGTGATCAGATTTTGGGCTATCTCGTTATAATATTATTAAACTTTTATCTAATTTGAATATATTTTTTAATTTATATATATGTATATATAACGTGTCCCTCAACGTGTCGTGTCCCCCATTTTTTGAAAATTTGCGTGTCGAGGTGTCGGTGTCGTGTCGTGTCCCGTGTCCGTGTCTGTGCTACATAGCCCCCACGTAATGATCCAAAATATCAAATAACAAGTCTGCAAAACTTGATCATCCTCCTTTTCTGAGCCAAGAAAAGACCCCCCCCCCCCCCCCCAAAAAAAAAAAAAAAAAAACCACCTAAACTAAACTGACTAGCCAGGCAAATTAGTGCAAACAAGTGGTATTTGTTAGATAGATCTTTCTTCTCCAGTCTGCTATATGGAATGCATAATCCTCCAGTACGTAAAGCTTAGCCAGCCAACTGTTGTTCAATACTAGGCATCCTCATTTTTATAGACAGCTCATGAAATTTGCAAATCAATAGTGGCATATGATGAGCGTACCTTGCTAACAATTCCATTGTCAAGCATCCAATCTGTGGGAATTTGGAACCCCTTGCAATGACACATTAATGATTCTCTAACCCGGAGATGGTTATAAACAGTTCGCTCCATCCTGAAAATGGAAAGGAGATGTTCATGGAAAATTTGAAAGACTAGCATGTACTTCAGAAAGTGTTAAAGAATCCTGGTTTTGATGGAAGAATCAGGTTCTTACTTCTCGGATAAATTGACCATTCTCTTTAGTGCAATATCACATGGCAACTTGGGATCATTTTGATAATTAGAAACTTCATACTCCAATTTTTTGAAATCCCTAAACGCAAATGCTGCCTCTCTCAGCGTGTCAGCTTTCTTTTCTGGCCAATCGAAGTGCCTAAGGACTGCCCTTTCATCCACCTTCAAGGCAAAAAAGGCTGGTAAGCATAGTAGCACTCTGCATACATCTGTGTTACATATTAAGTATATAATGACACCTATAGCACCATGGTTCCATTTATCTCTAAACCATATAAGGAACATAACGCAACATTCACACTTATAACTGCCCTAAAAAGATGACTCAAAAGACTAATTAACAGGAAATTAATGTCTTGTTTACCAGTTACAGATGGCACTCTTGTTGTAAATCCCTCTCAAATAAGCATTACATGCTCAATTCTAAAATATGGGGGCAAGATATGTCATAGACTCATAACAAAATAATGAAGTAATGGCGGTAACAATAAACTTACAAGGAAACAAAGTTCGTCATCAAGCCACTTCACAAATGCCACGACATCCTCGATGTCCTGATAAACTGCATTGTTGACTTCCCTGATCAGGTAGTTTACAAATTCTCCTTGAGTCTCAACATCCGCCTTTATCTATATGAAGGACAAAAATTACGCAATTGGAACCCACTTTCATAGCAAATGAAAATATAAATTGCAACATTGGGAGTTCATTTGCTCCTGTCTCCAACTGATATCCTATAGATTGTGAGAAAAGGGAAAGCAACTTTAGAACTTGAAAAACGGAATTGAATTCATTTCTTTTCGTTTGTCATGTCAGCAAAAAACAAAGCACTAATCTGAAATATACATCTTTGTATCACTATCCTTTGAACAATGGAATGACAGCGAGCATTGTTGAAGGAACAAAGAAGTCACAAGCACTTACAGCAATCAGATGTGAAGATCTATTCTCAATTTCCCCAATCATGTTACTCCGAACATTTGCAACATCTGGTCCTTCGATAATTCCTCCACTTAAAGAATCTTTTCTGGAGTCTCTCTTCATGAGTGAATGATAGAACTCAACTACTTCTGGGGCTCGCTGCACCACTCCCGTGGTCCCTCTGGTTGCAAAATTAGGAGGCGGCAGTGGGGGAGGGGGAGGAGGAGGCGGTGGTGGAATTTGAGTTGCACCATCATCTTTACAACCACTCAATACAGTACACGAAGGCCTTGGAGGAGGATTAGGAACACGCAATGCCCGTTTCGCAACATCCAAA
The DNA here is from genome assembly GCA_019656295.1 of Rhododendron mucronatum var. ripense. Taxonomy (NCBI): domain Eukaryota; kingdom Viridiplantae; phylum Streptophyta; class Magnoliopsida; order Ericales; family Ericaceae; genus Rhododendron; species Rhododendron mucronatum. The sequence continues at coordinate 5,323,672 of BPLT01000011.1, forward strand.
GAAGATGTTAACTTAGTAATTTCTTGGAAGTTGCTTAAAATTTGAGGCTTTTGAACTACATCCGATTCCAAACCATACTTTTGAGTAGCTAGTGTCTCTACCTCCTTTTCAATTTCCTTAACGCAAATAAAACCATTAGATTGCCTCCATTTACTCAGCATGTCTTCTGCAAAGAATTTTGATCCACTTATGGAGTGTCTTCTTCTTGGACTATGCGAGTCAACCCAACTTTTATCTATGGCATCGTTATCTAGGCATTCTATACTAGACAGATCTTCTTCAGTAATAGGCCATTTCTTCAACTTCTTAATCAGGCTGAATCTCTCGGCAGTGCTAGATTCTGAGATTTCTTCAGTATGAAAAGAAGGCGTGTTAAGTGATTTGCTACTCTCATTCGAGTTGGGGCTAGATGCCTTATCAGAACCCATGGTTGAGCTATGGTGCAACTCATTTCGCAAGCACGAATTTACCCATCTCAGGTAGACAAGCTCCTCCACCTCATTTAATCTGCTCATTTGGAGACCTTCAACTTGTTTACTCAAGTCTTCATTTGTAAGTCTTAGTAAAGTAGCCTCGGCTTTTATCTTTGCGACATTCTCATTCTCATTCTAAGAAGTATGTAAAAACAGGTCAAAACAAGTCAATGATAAATAACTAAACTATATTCCCTACCCTAATATATCTCTAAACCCTATGCAGTTGCTGAGATAATGCAGAATCAGAGTTTCACCACTCAAAAAAATGGGTTTTTTCCATAAAATCACAGCAGAAAACAAGTTACAAAAACCATCAACCAGAGAAGTTTTTGTCTACTGTTTTGCAAACCGATTATGTACCAAACAACCTTGACACTTTAGCCTTTAGGAATACAAAACCAGATATGCAATGGAATCAACTTCACTTAATGGCACTAAACCCCTAGTATTGACTATAATTGATAATTGATTTGAGCTATCCATATTTCAAACCAAACAACAATAAAAACACGTGACTAGATTTTGAATTCATTTAGGTCCTGCTTTTTCTGAGCAAGCAATATAAAGAGTAAAAGAACAGAATTAAGTTGGAAAAATGGGAAATTTAACATATGAGATTGTGATACTACCTCAGAAACTTTTGAAGGAGTGGCCACGCGGGATTCCATAGATGAAAGTCTACAAGAAAGATTCCTCTTCTGAAGTTGGAGCTCCTTGTTCAGCCGCCTCAACTCGACAACCTCCATCTCAAGATTATGTGAAGAAGCTGGTGCATTAGGAACTTCAGTTTCGATACCAGAAGTTAGAGATACCAATTGTTGAGTTAGGCTTACTTTCTCTAATTCTAGCAACCCAACTTTACTAACAAGGCTTTCAACTTCTCCCTTCTTCAACTCTAGCTCTCTTTCAAGGTCCAAAACCTTAGGGTTCCTCTTACATTCGGACAGTTCGGCTTGCAATTTGAATTCCCTCTCCTTTGATTCTTGGAGCAAGCTTCTCAGATGGTCTAGTTCAAGAAACATATCACGGGACCCGGAATGATTTGTCCTGTTGGTATTAATTGTGTTGGGATGAGCTTGTGTAGCACGGGCAGAACAAGACAAATCACCAACAAGAGACCTTTTGGCCCTTGAATGTGAAAGCAAAAATGGGTTTTTCTGGTTTGGTATGTCTGAGCTTGTGAGGGGCATTTTCTTGGTTGCAACAGTAGAGGTCTGTGACTTGGTTTTCTTATCCGCTGAAAACCCTTTAACGATTTGCGAACCCCAAGAAGACCGTGGCTTTGAGAAATTGCTGTTGGATTTTGCATTGTTTCCCTTTGGTATCTGATTTTGATCAGAAAACTTTGGTGCTTTTGCTCGATTCTCAGATGGGTTTTCTTCTTTCATAGTGAATAAAGCTCTTAACTTTGAACAACCTTCAAACCACAGCTAGGAAACCAGTACTGTTTTCAATACCTAAATTTGTTCAAGATGAACTATATGGGGGGATACGCTTTGAAAAACTTACCAGAATAATTGATCGTGCATCACAGCATTCAATCTCTAAAACCCACCAGATTGCAAACAACTTCAAGCTCTAAAACCCATAAAACTGGGATTTCTCAGAAACTCAAGACTTCAAGAATCTGAAAGGTTTAAAACCCACAGCTATGGATTTTCACAGGAACCCTAGTTTTCAAAATTTGCAACCCCTGCAAAACACTGGGAAATAACAAAACCAATTAGGAGAAAGTTGTGAATCTTGTGACTGAATTATTTGGAGCTGTGAAGATGCTTCACTTCATAATCCCACGAAGCAAAATGGGCAAGAAACGCAACACAAGTCGTCCCCAACCGGTCTAAAAATGAAGAAAATGGTGAGATAATGATGCTGATGTCTTTACAGATTCCGAGTGTCATTACTCACAGAGGGAGACGAGGGTGGAGCTGGGAAAGTATAAAGTACAGTACGATATTCTGAGATGTGTGAGAAAATGGGCAGCTTTGCATGCTTTTTTTTCCTGGGTGCCATTTGAATTTTTGAAATTTGAATGTCTGTGAGAGAAAACGGTACTCTAATCCCATGGTGCTGTATGCTTGTATCCATTGCAAGATCAACGCTCCTAACCACGAGGACAATATGTGCATAGATTGTGCACAAATTTTATTGTGAGACCATTACAGGTTCCACAAAAATGATCCAAGCCGTTCATTAAATATAAAATATTTTTTCAAGGGTCTTCGCAAAAAATCAGCTCAATCTGATATTTATAGGTGCTCAATCTAATCATCTAATTATAAAAAGTTAGATGATTGGATCGAATATCTATAAGTATCGGATTAAGCTGATTTTTGGCTAAAACCATTGGAAAAATATTTTTACATCTAATAAACAGCTCAAATCGTTTGTGTGGGACTGTGGTGGGCTATATAACAAAATCTATGCACAATCTGTGTACAAATTATCTGTGTGGACAAAATGTGTTAAGATAAAATAAAAAAACTACTCCAAGCTTATTCTTTTGCGTTTTACTGCCATATCCAAGCAGATAAAAAACATACTATTCGATTCCTAGTAGTATGTAAGAATCTTAACAAACAACAAGTCCGTTGGCACAGACTTGTTGTACACAGATTCGGCACATATTTTTTGTGGGGGTCCCACTATGGGTCTTACAAATAATTCTAGTCGTTCATTAAATGAAAATATTTTTTCAAGTGTCTCCACTAAAAATTAGCTAAATCCGATACTTATAGTTGCTAGATCCAATCATTTAACAATTCATTATTCTGAAAATCGAATGAAAAAGTTTGATAATTGGATCGAGCATCTAAAGGTATTGGATTGATCTAATTTTTTACGGAGGCTCTTGAAAAAATATTTTACATTTAATGAACGTGTTGGATTGTTTATGTGAGACCCATAGTGGACCCCACACAAAAATCTGTGCAAAATCTGTTACCTGTATAGCACAGTTCTTTAACAAATTACTATTTTTAACGAGAAATCTGAAACAGTAGCCGGTATCACATTAGTACTGGTATATATCGTACCAATAAAAAAAATGGTACCATGTTCGGTGCGCTATTCAAAACCTTACTTTTGTGCAAGTGTGCAACAAGCCATAGATATGTGAGTACATACATTTTTGTGTACTTTAGAAATTTAGGGTCACTTTTGCCTAAATTATTTTTTCAATATATTTTTTTTGTTTGGCTTTTATAGTTTTATTGTTTTTTTTTTTTGTTTGGCTTTTATAGTTTTGTTGTATCTGTGTAAAATTTCGTCTCAATGAGAATAATTTTAAAATAAAAACTATGACAAAAATCAAGAAAAGGTGCACTAAATGTGAAAATTCTCAAAACATTGTTTTTATTGTCGTCATCTTGGAACTTTTTCCAATTTTGCTATAGTTTTATACTTTTCAATTTCTCTCGTCTTGACGAATGATTACTCTAAAATTTTTTGAAGGGAAATCTTAACACAAGATTATTAAAAGATATAAAACTGACCGTCTTTAAGAAAAATTAATTTAAGCCAAACTTATTCTTAAATCACTTCAATCAGTTTGGTTACACAACCAAAGAAATTGCACTGAAGGGTGAATTCTTATTTTTGGAATTATATGTGTTGCATTGTGAGCAAATAATCGGTCTCGTAAAGTATAAAATAAGTATTTAAAAAATAAAAACCTTAGAGGAACAGAGCCTAAGTTGAGAAAAAAGATTTTTTGCTAATACATTTACATTAACTCCTTTAGAAAATATAACTTCTACAATAAGATGCATATATAACTAATCAAATCAATTTATCATACTCCTGAATTCATCATTTATTTCTGCAATATTTATGGAACACTGTCACAATTGTATTACAGTATAAAATTTTATGTAAATTATAGTACTGATACGATTTGTATTGATTTTCTGTGACATAGAATTACCATAGGATGAATTTATCAAATCAAACACAACAAAAATTGATCATACACGACAGTGTTACTATCACATCGCAAGAATATGGTAAATACATTGATCCATCAGATTGATAAGATCATGAAATTGTGTGCACTATACTCCTTGTGACTCTGTGTCTCCTAGTTGCGAAACACCGATTCAACATACTTCCGATTCCTCCTTAAGCAATAAAACAGTAGTATACATCTGAAACAAAAAAAGCAATTGTCTCTGTGTGAAAGTCAACCTAACCCTTCTTGGTCGGTTTCATGCGATTGATACATTGTGAATCTTAATCGTCTATTTACTTTTCATGGTTAGTTTAATGGAAAGTTTTCATGTATTGTGGAGTAACATTTTTGCTCCTATTAAGCGTCCATTGAAAACCGTGTAAATGACACTGCAGTGCATGCACCGAATGTGTTCTGAGACTAACACCAAAACTTTAGCCATGCACGAATGTGTTTAGGAACCTGAGGTGAGGTTTCTATAACTGTCAGAAAACTCAGGAGAGGTAAGTGAAATTTACCCTTGACATTTTTGTCTTTAGACCTACTTTGGCTTAAATAAGCCATTTGGCTTAATTTTTATCCTTATTTATTTTTTCGCATTTGTCAGTTTTGCGTAAATTTATTGTAAATTATTGATTAGTCTCGTTGAACTAATACTGATCCCAAAAAAATGACAAAAAGCTAAACAACAACATAAGAAAAACACATAATATTCAAAATATACCAAAAGCTAAAGTTTGGTCTTTAACATAAACACAAAATGAGTCTGAAAATACCCTTTTGACAAAAAATACCAAAATAAATTTAGGGAGAACACACCCTCGTGTGAGAAGAAATTGGATTCGGTGTCTCTATTTTTACTTTATAGAGTTCTATTGGTCTAGGAACACTCCAATCGCATGCATTCGAAAAAATGAAAAGATACAATAAAATATTATGACACTTATGACACCAAGGTAAAATAAATCCGTGTAAATAAAATTTATAAAAAATAAATGTTTAATAAATGCCGCTCAAAAGTTCACTTAGATTACTATTATTTTCCAACCAAAAAGAGAGAAAAACATTAAAAAGGTGAATTTGATATGAGTTACATTTGATGTGCTCAATATGGTTAATATTGTTGGGGCCAAAGATGAGTAACTGGTGGAAGTTATTTTTGGTGTATGTGATTGAAGGTCATAGAAGGATTGAGGGCAATATTGGTACATCCAAAGTGGTAACTGAGGGGGAAATTTGTATATTGTTAGCAAAAGCAAGGGAGGGAAGAGTTATTTCAGAAACCTCAGGGACCAAAACCCAAGCTGGCCCCGCCCGGCCCGACCAGAAACCACAAAACAGCTTCTCCTCCGTTCGGAGACTCCTCTCTCAGTCACACACTCTCTCTCTCTCTCTCTGCGTGTGTGACTCTCCTCTCCCACCCTCAGCCCTCACAAAATACAGGCCATCTCGACCGGTAAGACAATATTTCGTATTTCGAGAAAATAATTTTTGATCATCAGAGCATGCCAGTGGGTTTATTCAATCTCTTTATTCATTTATTCGATTGTTTTTTTCCTTTCTCCTCGTCTCGAGTACCATAGGCAATGGTGGCGTTGGATCATTGGTCACTTTGCTGTCTTTTCCATTTACTAGAAATCCAGAGGCCATTGTTACAAATACTATAAGAAAGAAAGGTGAAGTGCCTTGTAGAAACCTGACTACGCAGCAATGAATATTTTTTTTTGTGATCTGTGTGGATGTATTTTGAGATAAATGATTGTTCCGAAACCCGGATGCTTGGTTGTTAGTAAAACCCTAGAAATGTGGAACTTAGGCTCCGTTTGGTTGGAAGACTTTATGTCAAAAGTTTTAGAAGAAAAATATGACATTTTAAAATATTTTACGTTGAAACAAAGGGAGCCCTGATGAATGCGTATCTGAAGAAGCAAGAGCTATTGGAATTAGATTTTGGAAAGATGGAAGGCTTTTAGTGTTTATAGCGTGTTCTTTTTTTTTTGTACTTGTTTGTTAAAGATGAATGTATGCAATGGGCATTGTTTACAGAGTTTATTTTGTTTCCCGGTGTCAAAGAGGTTCTATCAGCTGAAAGACTTGTTATAACTCATGACCCATAATCTTCTAACTCATTCCTATATGGTTGAATTAAGATAGAAGTTGAACGACATAGGTTTTCCATGGGAATTCAAAGCCACACGACACACGCAGTGGCAAAAAAATTATGTTGATTTCAGTGTCAGATAGAGCTGTACTTACTTGCATTGGCAAAAGCCACATGAGGATTTTATAGTCAGTTGTGTAGAGTAACTTTTTCTTGCACAATATTTCCAAGGGGTTTAAGCGGCTGTAGTTCCCTTATCAAACAGGTTATTTTGGTGCAAAATTGATAGTACATTAACAAGGTGGTCCATTAGTTCAGATTTGTCACTCTGCTTGTATAATTGAAGGGTGGAGTTTTGTTGGTAGACAATACAACTGAAGAGCATGAGTTCGGCGACTATGACCGGTGATTTATCATCAGAGATGGAAGTGGATGCTTTTAGGCGCCTCTTTCCTCTGCGGTTTCATGAGCGCCATCTTCAAGAATCCATACGCCCTGATGCTCGGCCACTTGGAAAAGCTAGAGATACATCAGTTGCTCTTGGTTAGTTCTGTTGTGTATACTCACTTAAATGTTGTATGTTTCGCCACTCATGTGGGGCTTGCTAACCATCTATGATATAGGAGCTGTTGCATCTGCTGATGGGTCGGCCCTTGCCAAGATAGGTTGCACTGTAAGTTCTTTTTGCCCATTGCATGATCTATCCTGTCATACACACATGAAGAAACACGAGGAAACTCCTGCCCACCCAAAACGATGAATTAGGTTTTCTTAACTTGAGATAAGTTGTTTCATGGAGTTCTGATGTAATATCTACTGAATAAAGTATGGATAGTACTCTCTTTGTAATTATTGGTCATGCTTTTTATGTCCTTTGTTTGTGTGCAGACGATGTTGGCGGCCATTAAGATGGAAGTCATGACCCCTACTACAGAGTCAGCAGACGAGGGCTGTATAGGTTTACCACCACCGACTGCATATAATCTTTGATAATTTCCTACCCTTATCCATATTTGTACATTGAGTGCCAATGCGTGATATTGTCTTGTTCACAGCTATTGATTTCCACATGCCTCCAATTTGTTCCCCAATTGTTCGGCCTGGCAGGCCGGCCGAGGCAGCACCGGTTATTTCGAAGCAGTTATCTGACACTATCTTAAGGCATGTCAGTATGATTCGTTATATTTTTTTCTTTGGTTTACCTCCCTCGCCACCTTTGGATGACTATTGAAAAGGGGAAAAAAAAAGTAGTAGAATTTCTCGGTTAGAGTTTGGGCGTTGTCCTGTTCTGAATTTCTATAATACAAGAGATACTATTTTTTAATGCTGAAGCTTTGCCATTTTTAATGCATATGCCTTTTTGTGAGTCTTGTGTATTATGCACACTTTATGGGAAAGGAAGTTTGATCCCTTATTTTCCAAAAACTTGAAGCTTGATAGTGTTCTAGCTAGTTTACCAAATTTCGTGTGTCCTGATGCAGAGGTGTTTTTTGCAAAACTTTTATCCTTTGCATGTGTGGAAGCTCTATTGTCATCAAACTTAGCAGAACAATCAGTCCTAGTAGTCTTGCAATGCCCCGGATATTATAATGGATTGAAACTGCATGAACTTTCTCAGCAGCTATTGGTTCTTTCCGCATCAAGTGTGAATAACAGCCTTCTAGGTCTGGGAGGACACCACGATTATCATTTCATATGAAGAGTACTTCTGGTCATTGGCTGTGTCATTAGATCTTTTCTGGTGAAATTTAGTTAAACGAAACTATGGTAATTTTAGTTTATATAATCAACTCGAGTATACACTGTAAGTGGGACAATGTGTTAAGTACCTGTTTCCCTATTGCAGCTTCTCAGAATCTGTTTGGGATTTTATGCATATATTTTTCTTTATATTCTGTCCTACAGTAGAGCGTGTGAGTTTCAGTGCAGTAGTCAAACACCAATGATTTCCGACTTTTAGTGATTTGAGACTGCTTTTTTAAAGCTTTGTTAATTATTAATACGCATGTCTTCTACTGACAAATTGTATGTGTGGTTATAGTTCTGGCATGATTAACTTGAAGGAGCTATCATTGGTCAGTGGTAAAGCTGCTTGGATGGCCTACCTGGTAATGTTTTCCTGAGGCTTGAAATCTCTATCTCAGGCTGCTCAGCTATATAAATTGAGCTAGCTACAAAGCATCTAGCTTTTCAATATTTGGCTTTTTATTTTGAGTTTAAAATGTGAATTGGGTTATCCATTGATCGATGGCATTCAACAAGCCTGTTAATGACCTTTTTCTTTTCCCTGTATCTCGTGATGTCAAATTGTTAATTAACAATGGATTTCACTTCTCAATTATTTTTGTCATGGACAATGACATCATTTATTTTGTTCATGCAGGATATATACTGTTTGGATGCTGATGGAGCTCTTTTTGATGCTGCATTGCTTTCAGCAGTTGCTGCCTTCTCTCACTGTAAGATTCACATATTGTTCTTCCTGTGCACATCTTTTGTGCTGGTGGTGGGCCAGCCAGCTAACACCCAGATAAAAGCGTCTGACTTGCATATAATCCTACTACTAACTCCAAACTTAGACCACCAAAAGCAAGGCAAAGAGAGTAGCCACATAAGGCTTGCCTCATATCGGGAAGATTTCTTGATGCTATTCTAGGAAGCACAAGGAGCTCCACAGGCCCAGTTGACTTCAGACAATTGGACTCGAAAACTAGGTAGCTGAAGCTCAATGGGCTTCCAACTTCAATAGTTCTTTTCTTAGTTGTACAAAGTGGGATTGGGGTGCGAGCAGGGGAGTGGGGGCTCATGGCGGAGTGCAGGATTGGGAGACCCTATAGGAGTGCTTGTGTAATTTATCTATAAATGTATGGAAGAATTTACTTGTGCATGCTCGTAGTTGCAGTTTATCAACATATGTTATATTAGGATCAAAATTTTGTTGATACAGGATTTTAGAACAAATTTAAGTTGATTTCTATGGTTGTAGATATGTGACTTGACTAAGGTTCTTTGGTTCTTTATTTCCACTCTCACCTCCTCTCTCTCAAGTGTAAGCAAATAGCAGTGCAAATTAAGAAAGAACACCGGGGCCATCAGCCAAGATCTTCAACCCCGATGAAGTGCAAGAACTTATGAGGAATAATTATAGCAATAACTTGGTCTCTAGAGTCAAGGATATGAACATTAAGAACTGAATCATTCCCCCAAATGATAATGCTACCAATCCCACTAGCCCTGCTGTCCCCAAAGGGTTGTATAGAAGGAGAGATGCCTTGAAGTTGACGCACTTGTGAAAGTTGAACTGCCCAACTTTGGTGTCCAAATACCCACCAAATCTATATTGTTTTCAGCCAACAATCTGGAAACTCGTTGTTTGGAGGGGTATTAAGGCCCCTTGTATTCTATGGAGTTATATTCAAGGCTTTTGACCACCCTTAGCCGCAGCAGCTAAATTCTTGTAATTAGTGATAAGCCGAGGAGATGCAGCTTTACATTTCTTCCTGCCTTTCCTCACTTTCTCATCTATCCGTGCCAATGTAACTTTCCCGTGGGGTAAAATTGGATGCCTGATAATGTTTAGCTTGACAATGCACTTTTCTTTCTGTTTCCCGAATTTGTCGTATATTGTGTTGACTGTTGTTAAAAATTGGTAGCTCGTGTGTGAATTGTAATAATTCAAGATTCTGCATATGCATTTCTATTGAAAGCATGTATGACATTGCTGTTCTGATTCTCTTTGCATGTGCTGATAATAAGTTTGGGTTGTTTCATGATTCCGAAGTTCACTAGTTATGACTACACTTATTTATTGTAATAACTCTTATACGGAGTACTTAATTCAGATGGTTCACTGGTAGTCTGGTACCAGTTTTTGCGCTGGTTTGTTTACCTTTGGCTTTTTGTATATAGTGCAAATCCCAGTGGTTTCTCTGAATGATGATGGAAGAGTAGTAGTAGTTTCTAATGAAGAAGGGGAGAAGTTGGAAAAGGAGCCAGTGAATAAAGAGAAGAGGAAGCTCAAGCTGAGCAGCATTCCTTTCTCTTTGACATGTGTACTCCACAAGAATTACATTCTGGCGGACCCCACAGCAGAAGAAGAGTCCGTCATGGAAACTCTTCTGACCGTGGTATTGGATTCATCTTTTCAACTTGTGTCTCTTTACAAGCCTGGAGGACCAGTTCTCGCACACACATCAGTGATCCAGGTGAGTTGCACATTTTTATATGAACACTGTGTTCTGTCATGTCATGGTTTTTATGAGGCTCCTGCAAATATACCAAATATGGTTGTGTCGAAAATGTGAGCTTTGAAGTTTGAAAAGAAACTCAGGAGCTTCATAGTTTTGGAGAGATTTTGTTCTTAATCTGTGTTTTGTATACATGTTGAAGTTGTTTTGGAGTATAAATGGTTTTGTACTTGAAAGTTGGATTTCTATCATACTAAGGCCGGCAACTGATTATTGTTCGGTGATCCAATCTGCTAATGATGATAGTAGTAGTTTTGGTCGAAGTCAGAGGCCATCCTACCAGGTTCATAGAAACTTCTTTATTAAATGATTTTGTTTCTATTTTTTCCGGTAAAATTTCATGCTGACTGGAATTCTAAAAATTTACTACAGATTCGTAAATATGTGATGCTTTGTGACACATCATAGCAACACCACATATAAATACAAGTGACATTGTTCTATCTGCTAATGACAAAGGTATATGTTGCAGGACTGTGTTGCTTTAACAAGACAAAGATTGAAAGAACTTCAGAAAATTTTGAATGAAGCCGTTTCTGATATGGAGGTGGACTAGAGGTTTACAAAGGTTTTGCCCCGCAGATGGCAGCAGCGAGTCGGAAGCTACTTTATATTCATATCATTCTTATCAGATGTCGTATGCTTCTGAGGTGATGTTAGTGAGTTTAGGAAACGATTCTGAGGCAGCATAACAGCATAAGTTATTCAATTTCTGTTGCGTATGTGGGAAGACTAAATTCTCGTTGCAGTTTTACCACTGAGAGTTGGGAAATTGTAACGACACAAATTTTGGCCTCGTTTAAATTGTTAATTTACCAATTTGGGTTGAAATTTGGAACATACATGTAGATTTAACTTTTTGGGTTAAAGTACCCAAAGTAGCTACCGACAGATTCGGAACTGAAGTGTAGGTGGAATCTCTTTCCGTAGCCAATCGTTTTGTTGGCATTTTGTCATTTGCGTGTGGTGGACAAATCTAAACTCCTGTTATTGATGGAAGAACAAATATTTCCAGTTTAATCTATATTATCGTAACACAGCATCAGAGTTCAAAATTTATTGTTTGTGAACTCTGACGTTATGACGAGTTTTAAGACTTTCCAGTCACTTTTATGAACCTATTCCTAGCATTTGAACAACAGGGACTAGAGGTACGTGGTCCCATTTGGGGTCCCATGAGAAATATCCGACCGTGTTCGGTTTTGGATTTCAAAACCTCTCTCTAGGCGCGGTTTTTAATAAGTTTTTCTTCCTCTAAAATCTTAACCAGAGAAACCCGATTCAAATCCTTCTCACTGGAAGACCAGTTCGGCTGCCATGCCCCAATCTGATTTGGGGGCATGGATGCTCCAAAATTATGGAATGGGATGGCACAAATGGCTCATATTTGATCCGAATTCCTATTGATCTGGATTGTCCATTGATTGCATTAAAATTTTTAGCCGTCCATTGTCGAGATGGACGATTTGGATATGCTCTATAGGGGCTGTAGGGCACCAATCCCTCTCCATCCTCTGTCATTTACATTTTGCAGCCATTCCTTTCCAAATGTGCACCTGCTCATATTTTTTATTTTTGTCTTCCTCTTATTTTCTCCTAGTTTTTAAAAGTTTGCATCAAGTTTTTTCCCCCCCTCTTACACTATCCTATGTTTTAGATGTTGCGTGAAAATTTTATTTTTTGCATTCTACCAGTTTTATATAACTTCACATGTAAAAAAATTAATATAATGGTAAAACGTTTTTACACAAAAGTACAATTTTTTAAATTTTATTATTCAAAAACATGAAAATGTTGAATACCTCATTAAAAAAGAATTCAATGCTCCCTCTGAGCCTACTCTGATGATCATAACATCTTGTTTTAAAGCTCATTAAGAACATCAAGTACGTAAAAAAACTATGTTTATGGGATATCGATTGGTATGTTTTCGAACATAATTATGCTAGTATAAAATAAGATTAAGAAACACTGAATCAAAACCTATTTCGTTTAATATAGCATGTTTAAAAAATGTAAACCAATGGATACCCAATAAAAATGACTTATTTGTGTGGTTGATGTTATGATATCTAATAAGTAAACGATCTCTATTGTTAAAGAAGCTTGAGAAAGCCCCACAAACTGTTGACCAAAACCCTCCAGTAATTAGAGAGGATCCTGTTCCATTAAAACATCGGTCACTGTCATGCTTGTCATTTTCAGTTTTTTAAAATACTAACAGAAGATGGCGGAGGGACTTCAATGAATTGAAAATCAAACCTAATTAATAAACATAAATGTTATTCTGACCAAAATTAAAATCTTTCGAAAACTGTAGGTGCCAATGGTGTCATTTACCCAAAAGAAAAAAGGAAAGAGAGTCGAGGGAGTTTGAAGTAAAAAGGGAAAAGGGAGGGCTTAGAGCATCTCCAGCCTTCACCCATATTTTTCCTCAAATTTGAGTCAAATTTTGGGTAAAAACCCATTTTGGGTGGACACATCTCCAACCATCAAACCCAAATTTTACACATCTCCCTCTTTCTCTCTCTCTCTAACTAGCCGTTGGAGAAATGGGTCAAGGCAAAAGTTGTCTCAAATTTGGGCAAAAAAAATGGGTAAAACCCAAAATGGGGAAGGGTTTGAGTCAAAGATTGGAGAGAGATTTTTGTGGTTTTTGCCCCATTTTTAAATTTGAGTCTTAAAATGGGTCAAGGCTGGAGATGCTCTTAACGTGTAAATATAGGGGAAAAAAGGTGGCCTTTACTAATCAGGGGAATGGAAAGATGAGCAAAAATTGCCTAAAAGTGTGGTTTGTTGTTGCTGGTCATGGTCAAAATTCCCCAAAACCTCCCAAAGGAATGCTTTATAAATTTAGAAAACAGAAAACAGAAAACCCCAAAACCAAAGGGGGAAGGAAGGGTCAAGTACAGTGTATAATCTCTTCCTTTTTCTTTAGAACCAAGAAACATCCATAACAACACCTTCCTCCCCCGTCTCTGCACAGATCTGTTAAATTGTTTTTTCCAGAAAAAAACCCAGATTTTCTAAGTAATCAAGTAATGGGTATTTGACCATGAAAGCAATTCAAAGGTCTCATAAAAAGGGCTGGACAAGTATCGAGGTTCATACCAGAGGTATGTCAGAAATCCCTTCCTCCTCCATTTATACATTTAATATCTGGGTATGTACATGTATTCTCTTTAAATTTACCAGCTTTATTTGATTTCCTTCTATGATTCCATGTAGTGCATTTTCCTCCATGTTTCATGCATTAGTTTTGGAGAAATATTTATTGGGTTTGTAATTTATATATGTACAGATTTCTGTTTTGGAAGTTTGTGACGTGGGTTTGGAAATTGAGGGGAAACTAGGAGGGAAAGTAGGGTGTGGGTGTTTTCTTTAAAATAGCAATGAACAATTCAGTTGCTGGATTTGGGTGATAATATCTGAGAGGGATGGTGACAACTTCATTGAGGAAAATTATAACCCCCTGTTGGAAGCCTTCTGTCCAGTCTGAAGGTGAAAATAGCAGCAGAGGCAGGGACGCGGGTGGTCGGGTTGATGGATTGTGGTGGTATAAGGATTCTGGGGAACATATTAATGGGGAATTTTCAATGGCGGTAATACAAGCCAACAATACATTGGAAGATCAAAGCCAACTTGAGTCGGGGCCTATGAGTTCGATTGAATCGGGTCCTCAAGGGACATTTGTTGGAATATACGATGGCCATGGTGGTGCCGAAGCAGCTCGGTTCATTAATAAGCACCTTTTCGACAATATCAAGAGTATGTTTCCTTTCTGCTACCTACATTATGTGGAGTAATTGTGAGTAAATTCATGTTAAACCAACTCCAAATGTGTAAAGAACACTTGGGCGTGGGTGTGAGATATTGGACATTTATGGAACAAACATGTATATAATAACTGGTGTCCCCATAATACTATATATGCATAAAGCATCACGATGCAAACAATGCTTTATGTCTCTTCTTAAGGACTATTTTGTATTGTAGACATGGGAAGCAGATGAATTGGACAAATATCTGTACCCAAGTTCATGTAAAATAGCCTAAATAGGGATAGATCCTTCTGCAATGCATTTTGTTTTCATATAGTATTTATGCTACACATCGCTAGAAGTTCTGTTTACACTTTACCTGTGATGCTTTAACCATCTCTGCTGAGCCAGTTTGTTATTAGTTTTTGTCTGTTGGCAACACAATTTTTTGAATTTATTTACCATACGTTGGCACAATGATGACTTCTGCTTTGCCAATCTGTTTAACCGCCTTCTGTGGCTCACATTTGAGCTCCAGAGGATATTTACTCTTAGTTTTCATGTTAGAGATCATTTTCATGAGTGGGAACCCATAGGCTTTAAAATTGGAAAGCAGATGTTTTTAGGACCTTTCAAGTTTAAAGTTGCTCTAGTAAATTTGAGCATATTCTTATTGCAATGATCTTACCTATAGCAACAAGTTGAGCTTTAGTATTGTTCTGTGGCAATGATTTTTGTTTAGGGATACAAGTTTCAGAATTCCTCTAAGTCTTTGAATTTGAGAATCCCAAAGGCTTTAAAGAGGAAAAGTACTCATAATTATGCAGTATAGTTGAGGAAATTTGCTGATTGTTCAGACTAGATATAGAGCGTTCTACCTTTCAGGAAAATTTCAATAAAGTTTAAGGCTTTTTGTCAATAGGAATGAATATCAAAAAAGGAAAAGAAATGTGGTCTGCCTCCTAGATTCTTGAAATTTAAGCTCAAAATGTTGACCAACATTGTGTGTCAAAAGTTTGGAAACTTGTTTGAAAATTTGGGCGAATAAATAGTAGGATAGGATAGGATTTTCTCCAAAGTTCGATGAATCATGTAATTTATATAATTTTGACAAAAAAGCTCATTTAAAAGGAAAATGATTAATGTAGCATTTCCTAATTATATTTCCTTTGTCTCTCATTTTCCTTTTTCAAGGTGGTTCTTGTACTAATCTAGTTTCTATTCATTGGCAGATGATGACTTTTGTTGAGCCAATTTGTTAGCAACCTTCTATCACTCACATTTGACCTCCAGGAGTGTTTAATCTTAGTTTAGCTTAGAGGTCATTTTCAGGAATGAGAATCCATAGGCTTTCAAGAAAAAGTAAAAGTGGACATTTGGACCTTGTAAAGCTGCTCTATTAAGTTGGAGCATATTCTTATTCCAATGATAATATCTACAGCAACAAGTTGGGCTTTGGTATTGTGCCTGTGGGGAATAATGTGTGTTTAGGGCCATTTTTTGGTTTGTGTGTACAATTTGGGAATATTCACTTGAAATTTTGAATGTAATCTTAACTGTTGGAAAAATGGAAGGCATGTCTCATAAGTAGAGGGTCATGCAGTATGGCTAGGGAGGTTATTGAATCAAGCACGTGATGGAATTTTGTTTGCCAATATGATTGTTTTTAATGGCGAAATAACTGAAGATACGATGACCTGCCTCCTACATCATGGAAATTTAGGTTTAAACGCTTGACCATCCTAGGGTATCAAAAAAGTTCTTTCTGAGTATCTTTCTTCATGGACCTGGAAAAGTAATAGAACTGTTTTGGAAGCATGTTCTAATTCTATCGCCTTCCTCTCTCATTTCCCTTTTCCCTAGTCTTGAAGATAGCTAATGCATATGTTACTGACTTGACAGCTATTCATGGTGCAGAGTTCACAACAGAGAACCAGGAGATATCACAGGATGTTATAAACAAAGCTTTTTTGGCTACAGAAGAGCAGTTCCTTTCTGTAGTAAAGAAGCAATGGCTGAGTACACCACAACTTGCTTCTGTGGGGTCGTGTTGTTTGGTGGGGATAATTTGTGGTGGACTGCTGTACATTGCAAATGCAGGAGATTCTCGTGCGGTATTGGGGAGACTCGAGAAGGAAGTGAATTACGTTGAAGCTATTCAATTATCATCTGAGCACAATGCAAACTTGGAATCTGTGAGAGAGGAATTGCACATATTGCATCCCAATGACCCACAGATTGTTGTCTTAAAGCACAAGGTTTGGCGTGTAAAGGGTATTATCCAGGTGATTCCTTATTCTTTATTGATTTTTGTGCATCTTATTCTTCTGTATGGATTTGTTATGTCAAGTGCTCTGTGGACCCGTTGGTTTGACCGAATATGAGCATCTCTTAGGATAAATAAACCACTAAGTGTGACTATAATACCATGGATTGTGGTGTTATTAATCCCATCACTAGTAGTCATATGGAAGTACATATTCTATAATAGCCCCCTCAAACAAGTGGATCCGTTGTATTTTCCTGGTTTTTGAACTTGTACATGATAGTCAATGCGGATATGCAGCATGGGTTTGTAGTGTATGAACTATGAAGTGCAATTTACAAACTATTCATGAATTGCAATGGTTTGTATATGTCCCACACAATTTGGGTTTAAAACTTATATTTTTCAAACTAATTGTTTATGTTCTTTCATTTGGTTAGACAAATATTTATTTGGTTTCATTATTTCTTGTCACTGGATTAAAAACTACCTCAATATTGTCATACACTTCACTCGAATAATTTCCTTTTTTTCTTAAGTTTTGTTTTCAACAATTTTCATCTTACGTGAGACGGTATTATAGGACACATAACTGAGATTATATCACAACCCTTGGACCTTGAATTTAGTTGTGAGAAGTTCATTCTATAGGGGCTCTGTGAGCAGATGGAACTACCGTGGGGAACTCTACAGTGGATCGTATTACCTCAAACTCTTTAATTGAGCATGCATCATGAGTAAGCTTTGATGAATTCAGGAATGTATTTGAGAGAAGTCAGTGGTTATGTTTTAATTGTATGTGATATAGCACATCCTTCTTAATCAGTAAAGTCGGGAATTTAGTTTATGCTTATAACCTGATTTGTGAGCTTGATGAGGGAGGTGATTTTGATTTATGCTTCTTTCAGGAAATCCAGAGAACTTTGTTAGTAAATTTCCTTATGTTTTTTAGTCTGCTAAGAGAGTTGGAACATTTTTTGCAGGTTTCAAGATCCATTGGCGATGCCTATTTGAAGAATTCAGAGTTTAACAGAGAACCTCTACTGCCAAAGTTTAGACTGCCCGAACCCTTTGACAAGCCAATCCTAAAAGCTGAACCATGCATACTAGTGCACAAGCTATACCCGGAAGATCGATTTCTTATATTTGCATCTGATGGCCTGTGGGAGCATCTTGGCAATCAAGAGGCAGTTGACATTGTCCACAACTGCCCTCGTAACGTAGGTTTATCAATTTGTATTGTTTAGTTCCTTTTACTATTCTGATGATTGTGCTCTAAGAACAGATACGGAAACGGAAACGGAACACGGATACAGATACTTGCAAGGGGCATGATAATTCTACGAAAATGACACGATGGTGGCCAGAACAAAAAAATTAAATTATCTTTTAGTTGTTGTTCATGCTAAGATTGTATCCATAACCATACTATACATCAGTGTCTATTCTCAACAAATATTTTAATTGCGAATCTTAGAAACTTAGAATTGACCCCTGCCGTTTTTTTCACAAGTGAGATGTGTCTCACTTGAGACACACCGTTGTCCTTGTTGAAGCTTATCCCACATTGATTAATTATAACCTCCAAAGCTAGTATATGAGCCTGGGCGGCCTCTCCACTCATAGCCAATTGGTTTTGCGTTGGACGCTTTAAGAGCTAGACTTTCGGAGAATCTTTGATTGATTGGCCCGTTGTTTGTGCCTTAAGTGCACCATGCTTCATTGTGATCCCTGTGTTATGGATTGGTGGTTTACCTCTCCACGTGCGGGTTAGGGGTTGCACCTGCAGTGGAGTATTGGAGCATGTCCTACATTGATTAATTATAACCTCCAAAGCTAGTATATGAGTTTGGGCAGCCTCTCCACTAATAGCCAATTGGTTTTGAGTTGGATGTTTTAATAGTCCTCGCCCATTGCCTAGAACTAATAGAAAAAGGTGGCGGACATGCCACTTGACATGCGTCCCATCTGTATCCCCCGCATGTCCTTGGCATCCCCTTAGGTTCGCCTGTTCTTCATAGACTCTGCTTCTAATCAACAAGAAACACTGATCTTCAATGCTATCAACCACTGCATCTTATGTCCTATTTCTATTCCGGCCTTCTGTGTAAAAAGCTTCCACAATTCTGTGGTTAAACGTTTATATTCGACTGCAAACAATTTTGCATATTATGATGATTTCTGAATTTATTAATTGAAGTTTCTTGAATTCACACTAATATTCCCTATGGGTACAGGGTATTGCCAGGAGACTTGTCAAAGCTGCACTAAGGGAAGCAGCAAAGAAAAGGGAAATGAGATACTCTGACCTGAAAAATCTCGATCGTGGGCTGAGAAGACATTTTCACGACGATATCACCGTTATAGTGTTGTTTCTAGACTGCCATCTGATTAGTCGCAGTTACTACCGGGGGCCTACTATTTCAATCAGAGGAAGTGAAGGTGTCCCTGCAGATGCCAAAGCTTAGTTTAAGAGGTTCTTAACATACATTACTAAAACCCAGTCTCTCTTATGTGTTTTAAGATTTCCTTTTTTATTTTTGGTCATTTTCGCTTATACAACAGAGGACTTAACGAAAGTATCTATGTATAGCTGGTGCTTCTTGAATAGGACTTGCCCCATGGGGATCTCATATGATGGTAGAGTTTATGATTGAGCCAGGGAAAAACTGTCCCTTGATTGGCACATGAAACTGGAAAAATAATAAGCTACCATTTACCACAGCTACGGGTTTTACCGCACCGCACTGTTGGGAGTCTTTTGGTTACACATGACGAATCTTTGAGATGATGTTGTTTCGGATATTAGAGATCACGGTGAAATAATTGAGATTGATTTTTGTGAACTGCTACTGCTAGAATCTCTCTGAACATGTCTACTTTTTGATGGATGAGAACTCACCTGAACAGCACCAACTTTCACTGTTTTTTGGCTACCTCTGGTATTAGGCATAAGTTCTTCACTCAGTTCTGTAGTTTAACCACATCCTTCTTTCTTTTTTCTTTACTTAGTGGTAGTGTTTTCCTGGCCAACCACTGAACACAGTAAGAAAATCTCCTCAAATTTAGTTCTACTTGGGTCCTGTGTTGATGATCCAAACTATTGATATGTGTTCGAAACATGTTTACGTTATTTTCATATTCCACATCATAAACGTGTTTCAAAACCATATTAATGGATATCTAATGAACTTGATTTTTTCTCGAGAAGTTCGAAAAGATGAACGATTCCGATCATGCAAGTAGGGTCGGTGAGGGCGCACAAATGTCTCCCGTGTCCCATGCTTCCAAACCTCTCTCCCTCCTGTGTCCCGTGGTTCCAAACCTCTCTTCTATCCTCTCTTCTCTCCTTTTTGTGGACCTGGGTTGGGACCCTTTCTCATAGATTGGCGAGACCTCCCGTATCTCTCCTGCATTTTTGGCTTGACCACCGCGAACTTGTGGTGGATCAAGTGGCGCTCTGCAGCGATTATGAAAACTGATGGTGACGGTGGGCTCTGTTTTTTCTGACAATGGTGTAGGTAGCGACAACAATGATAACTGACGACGGGTAAATGCTTAAAAAGATTTGGAAGTTCATTATGGCGTGTCGTAGAGATTTTATCTTCTAAACAGAATGGATGATGTCTACCTAAAGCAAGCCTTTTTAAATTCTTCCTAAGCCATTGGGAAATGAGACATGGCAATTGCTTCAGACGCAAGGAATGATGCTGAATACAACCTCTAAAGCTTGAAGTATATCCTTACTGCTTCCGATACCATTCCTAGGAGCAGAATGGTGGTTTCCAACACCGTAACTCTTTCTTTTTTCCTTATGTTTTCGTAGCTTGTGTAGGTTTTCATTTTAGCGGACTTAGAGAAGTATAGTTGTCTTACTAATGCTTGTGGAAGAACGAGATCCAGTTGGAATCAGAACTGTTGATTTGTTTCAGATGGCTATTCTAGTCAATGGGATGTTTCATTTTTCAGCCTCCGTAAACCTGCTCACAACTAGTAGGTGAAAGCAACATGGGCTTCAGGGTTTTGTAATCCTATCCTGAAAAACTTTCTGAGATTCTTCCGAGTAGGTCGGAAGAACCACCACCAATCTTTCAGGCCAGCACTTTGATCTTCGAATCATCACCCTATCACTTGAGTTCCATGCGGCTTGAATCAATTGGCAGTATTCGAACCCTGATCCACAATCCACAATGACAAATACGCGACGATAACATGGTTTTGTTCTCCAAAAAAGCAAGAAAATTGTAAATAGATTTGAGTTCCTCCTTGGGCTGGCCTAAAGACGGCAGGCGAAGCTTTGATCACAAGTCATTACATTGTCTATTCAGCCAAGAATTGCTTCGAACTGGGTTTCCAAAAGCATGGGTTGCCAGAAGTGTACTTTTCCAGCTCATTCCATTTCTTGCTATATTCCACGTCCATTGCAATTTATGTACCCTTTGCTATGTGTTTGGTTAACTGCTTCTTACCTGATCTCCACGCAACGCATATTGGTCTTTTCATTGCCGAAGGAAAAACGAACAAGGTATAGCTTCTCCGTAGTCCTAATTTTGGATTGCAGCGTTCAATTTTTAATCATGAGCACGCCATGGATTTTATTTTTGATGAATGCACATCGAGAATGTCATCCATGCAGAACAATCGGGTTGATTGGACATTACTAACTACCTGATCGAATTCGCCTTTAAAAGATTCATGAATAGCATGTAGACTGTTTCTGTCTTTTTTCAATGACATGAATTGATCAAGCAGATACCGACATCCAATAAACGTAATCATTTAGGCGAATGATTTGCTGCCCTCAGGACTGCGTAGAAGCTGAATCCATACAGATCCGCAAATGGCCCCCTATATAGGGTGCCAGGTGGTGTTCCAAGAACACCACAATGTGCCGAAAAAGGGACAACATGACCGCGTGCCACACCTGATAATTATTGCTCTACTAAGGGTGTACCCAATCTACTTCCCTGACTGCTTAGCAATGTCTGAAGTAATAGGTCAAGCTAGTTATAAACCCGGCATAGTGGCATGCCTTGAATTCCATCACCTAATGCAATAAGTTGTTTCAGCAAGAGCAATAAGTTGATTAAGAAATGAACCAAATTTTAAAGACGAAATACGAAAATGAAAAGCAACAATAGACTGACAATAAACGCAATCAATTCAGCAGGATAATCATGAGACAATTTTGTTCAAGATCCTGAAACAATTACGCACCTCAAAATCAATTTATATTTTCTTGTCATATCCAAATTGAGGATGACAAAACAATGCATCAACAAAATCACTTCGGTTAAAAATCAAACAAACGCGTTGAAGATGCTCCTGATCGGTCTTCAAGCTCACAAGTGTTCCTCATGATCCTAATGGAGGACTACAAGCGACTGATAATTAACAATTGTCCAAAATCAAAATTGGGTTGGTTCATTCAAAAAATAATCAACCAGAAGGTTAAGAATTTAAACGACCCTGGAAAAGTCCCAAAACAAGACAGTGGACATGATTCTTCCAACCTAATTCAATGGAATGCGACCAACGCACCAACCTCTTCAAGCAGCCTCCCTTTCAATCAATCGTAAGAAATTCTCTGGTGATGAAGGGGGATCAATTATAATTACGGTGTTGTATACATATATACTATACGGACCCCTCGGGGATGAATGTTGAAACCTACATGAGGTTAGAAGGCCAGAATGGCTACTTCAGCAACACTTTCCATATCTTCCTCATATACACCACTAACGACCACACAGCTAGCCATGCAGATATATAAAGCAAAGCAAGGCCAGAAGCAACTAGAGTACCTGCCCCTGAGAGACTGAAAAATTGAGGAAAATAATAGAATGAGGGTCAACATTTGTAGAGAATAAAAAGATAAAGTCAATGTTTGTAGAAGAATAGAAGAATAAAATATAAATCACCAAACTCCACAACTATTAGTTAGTCGATTCTCTTAACAAGGGGAAAAAAAGTACAACGCGTCAGAAGAGAGGAGAATCAAACCTGCTATCTCTAGCTGCTAGGAGGATGGTTAGTGCAATCATCTGCGTGGCTGTTTTCCACTTCCCTAAATTATTCACAGCAACGGCCTGAAAATGATTTCCCAACACTGTCTCATTAACCAAAGCTACAGGCTTATTGTCTGCAAAGAGAAGGAAGACAAGGTAGACAGGTATTGGAGCAAAACACAAACCTCCGAAAGTTTACTACTTTGAGAAGCAGCCCATTCTCTAACTGCAGACATAGTTATCTGCAATTAGGTCAGAAATTGAGTTGTAAGGCTTCCAGATCCACAAGCGTGTAAACTCATACGTCAGACGAATTAATAAGCAACAAAAAACATTCAAATCAGCAAAATGATTGCGTGAAGTGCCTATGGTAAGGACATGCCACTGCTGACATGTGTCTCAGGACACCCCAGAGTCAATGATAGGCGTTGGACACAGATACGGCATCTAAAGTGAAATTGTGCGCGCTTCATAGCACTTGGCAACGTGTATGAGGTACATACCAAAAAAAATTCCTATTTTTTTGCTCCTTTTATTTATTTATTACAACTACAACTAACTGAATTCCAAAGCATGTGCACAGCCTAGAACTTTATGAGCTTACAACTTTATATATATGCATATTGCTAATAGTTAGAGGTGACAATTTCAACCCATATTTCTTAACCCGCTCAAATCCATCCATTTATAACCCAACCCAACCCGCCCATATTGTATAATGGGTTTATATGGGTTCATGGGTTGAACCCATATAAACCCATATTTTTATGGGTTTAGATGGGTTAAAAATGGGTCCAATATGGGTTAGAACTAAAAGACCCATGCACAAGAGTTAATTACTGTTTAAGCTAAAAATCCTCGCCTACCACATTCAGTCTTCATTATTTACTTCAATCAGATTCATACCCGATCATCAGAAAAATTCTCTCTCTCTCTCTCTCTCTCTCTCTCTCTCTCTACTTCAATCAACTTCATCCATCCTCAGAAATTCTCTCTCTCCCTCTCTCTCTCTCTCTCTCTCTCAAAGACTTTTTTAAAGAACTAATTACTGAAACAAATCTGGATTTGTCAAGTCAAAATGACTTATATTTTTTGTTTGTCTTTAATCAAGATTTTTTCATATTTAATAATTTTGTATCATACTTTTGTAACTTATTAATTCGTCTCGTCAAGAGGAATCGGAAAAGTAAAAAATTTTAATCGAAACTCATAACTTTTTAAAAGGACAAAAACAGTAACCATTGACGAAGAAACGAAGGAGCTGACCGACAAGGAAAAACCGAAGCTCTGAAAAATTAGACCAAGACTTACTAATTAGTTACTGACAGCTTTTCGGATAATGATTTATTATTACTTCAGTTTTTTTTTTCATTTGTTAGTTTTACGTCAAACTTTTATAACTTATTGATTCGTTGCGATCAAAGGAACCAAAAAGGTACAAGTCACAAAAAATTTGACGCAAAACTAACAAACTGTGAAAAATATTTGAATAAAAACATATTTTTCGGTGCAATCATCGCCTTCCAGACTCCAGACAATTCTCTGATGCGGCCTTTGACTCCTCGTCGAAGTTATGTTACTGTTTGGAAATGGAAAAAAAAAGTAAAAACCTAATTTTTTAAAAGTTTTCTTAGCCTATAATTGCTTCATTTTTAGGGTTATTTACCGAGACACCCCTCCAACGTTATCCGTTTTTCACGATCACCCCCTCCCCCGAAATTCGCTACGGCTAGACCCCCTCCGTTATCTCTACTTTACCCGTACACCCCTTCCGTTAGAGTTCTGTTAATTTTTTTATTGAAATTAATTCAAAAATAATAAAATGTTCCAATACTACCCTCAATCCTAGCCAAAATGCTTAGGAAAACTGTGATTTCTAGACTTTAGCTAGTCATTCAACAGATGGGTCCCCAACAGCCTAGGCAAAACCAAATGCCATTTGTACTGAATCAATTCTCTCTCCTCTGTCTCTCTCCGCTGCAACACAAACCCAGTCAACAGAGAACAACACAAAACCAGTTGACAACTCTCAAAATTCAAATTAAAACCCACAAATCAAATCCAGTCAACAAATTGAAGTTGAAACCCACAAATTCAATCCAGCCAACGCAAATATACATACGCCTATATATATACATATATATATATATATAGATATTTACACACACACCAGTAAAAATTTCAAGAACCCACCGGGGAACTCGCCGGGGAGTCGACAACTGACGATGGTGAGAGAGGTATCGCCGTTAATTCCACCAGATCTACATTTCTGCCGTCGTCGACGGCAAGGGAAGCTGCTTGGTCTACTGTTTCGTTGAAAAAAATGTGGCCGCCGCCGCCGTGGATGAGGGCGTTCCAGGGGAAGGTCTCGTGGGTCAGGCCGAAGACGAGGAGGTTGCAGTTGGGGCAGCGGCGGAGGACGGCGGCGACGGATTTCAGCTCGGCGATGGCGAGGTGGTTGGCATCGGTGGAGTTTGAGATGGAGGCGTAGTGGATGAGGGCGTCGAAGATGGGTTCGGGTAAGGAGGTGCCGCCACCAACGGCGGTTGTGATGATGGTGGGAGCGGGGGTTTTGGTGGTGAGAAGAGTGAAGAAGCGGTGGGGAGTGGTGGCGGCGGTGGTGGTTGCTCCGCCATGTTTGGGTAGTGAAGAGGGGTGGCCTTCATTTTTTTGGCGAGAGAGAGTAATGAAATGCAGAGTGTTAGTATATATATGTAAGGATAAAATGGACTTTTCATTTATTCCGTCCAATGACGTTAGGTCCCTCAAATGAAAACTTTAATAAGGGGGTCTAGCCGTAGCGAATTTCAGGGGAGGGGGTGACCGTGAAAAACGGATAACGTTGGAGGGGTGTATAAGTAAATCACCCTCATTTTTATTCAAAATTTAATCATAAAATTTTACTTTTCTGAATCCCCTTATTGAAACAAATCACAGAGGGGGGAAGAAGGAAGGGGAGGGGAAAAAAAGAAAAAAAGGGGGGCGGCGGGAGGGGGAAGGAAAAAGGGGTCGGGCGGGTTTGGGTTTGGCTTGACCCATATTCGACCCGACCTGTTTCAACCCGCCCAAACCCGCCCGTTTGCCACCTCTACTAATAGTGTCTATTTGCCTCCGGAGTCTGTACACAATGCAAGTGCTTTGTCATACAATGGACACATATGAATCAACTGAACCAAAATTTATCTCTGTCGCACAGAATCTCTTTTGCTATTACCAATGTGCAATTGTGCATAACATTCACATACATACAAATTCCTAACGGATAAACTTCAAGGGAAAAAAACTTAAAACTCAAGAACATCAACCAGGTCTAGGAGTGGTTAAGAATTTTGGGCAAGTTGTGAGAAATTGGTTTATATAACTAGGCGCAAAGTTCAATTCCCATTGACCACGAGTACCTGAAGAAGTTCAAGGAAGATCTATCTTCACCCAAATAAATCAGCTGCAGCCTGGTAACACAGACCTCTTTTCTTTTCTTTCTGATCAGATGGTAACACAGAGGATCTCTGGCACTATATTCATAAACTCCAGAAGGGTGAACCTCACAAACTTACAGACGTATGAAAGAGGAAAAGTAGGGAAGTGTAGGCCTACTTTGGTAGTCTCTTTGTAGACTCCGGAAGTGTGTCACTCGTAAGACTAAGACCATAAGAGTACATGGATAAAAGAGAGGAAAATTAGGGAAGTAAAGAGTTTCATCAATGGTATAGAGACTAACCCCAAAGTTATTTTAAGGTTAGGTGGAGGCAAACTGGACACTGAAGACCGCTCCTGCTTACAGTAATAGATGAAGACTCTATAAAGGTCACACTGGTACTACAGACCTAAGCAGGCATTGATTTCTTAGCTTACTCAACACAAACTCCAGCAAGCAAATAAAAAAACCTCACTCTTTCTCAAATCATAACATTTTCTCAAGAAACTAGTATTGGGACTCAAGACATCAACGGCTCTCATACTTGACGGCGTTCAAGTTCCATATGGGAAGTAAACTCAAGCATGCCATACTACCAACACCATGCCTAGCTAAGTAGCCTTGTCACCGTATATTTCAGCAACTATCACACCAAAATAGGATATACCCAGATATAGCCTCCGTTTTGAAGTGATTCTACTACCTTCTGTTAACTTCCTATATCTTTTGAATGCATGTTAGAAATAAGAATCGACAGAGTGTTTTCAAGGTCCGGATGGGAAGTGAACTCAAGCATGTTGTATGACCAAAAACATGCCTAGCTAAGTTCGCACTTCACCAAATCTTTGAGCACTTACTACTGCAAAAAATAATATACCTACATACAACAGTTGTTTGACAGCGAATTCTACTACCTTCTGATGGTCAAAGCGTGCCTGTGTTACCTCAGAGCTTTAAAACCATTGAAACTTGCATCAATGTCTAGGATTAGGAAGAAGGATAGCGGATCTAGAGACATGTATAATGATATACTAGCTAATATGGTGCAGCTTGATTTTTCCTTCAGCAGAGTAAATCCCCATGGGGCAGGTTCTGATGCAGTCTTCTTTTCTCTAAAAATACAGCACGATAAGATTTTGAAACCTAGAAGATGAAACAATGGTGGGATTGAGAACTAAAACCGCTAACTGCTACCTACAAGAATGAGAGAACCTTTACTCCATAAATCTCTTTCTGAAGATCCATTGAATGAAGAGGTTGAGCAAGTTGTCAAATCACCTTAGGCTTCAACAATTATTGGCATGCATGCCATGAAACATAACACCAAGAAAATAGTCCTGCACTTACTTTTACTTAATATCTGAATCACATAATAATTCTATAGCCTAAGTAAGAAATCCATAGTTGCATACTTGCATCATTTTGCAATACGGCTGGATGGCTACAAGAAATTTGCATGTTAAATGATGCAAAGGAACTTACACTACTGTACTTGGTAATAGTGATGGTGATTATTTCTAATTATCTGTAAATAGAAACAGAAAATAATAAAAATAACATTGAATGATCGCCTTCCTAACTTTAAGAATAAACAGAATCACAGCAACGTGCAATGGCTACTCTAGATCCTTAGCACACAATCATCGAATAAGAACTCACCTCTCTACCAATTATTGCAATTGCAGGTACAGGCAATAGCCATGGCACTTGTCCAAACATAGGAACTTCCAAGGGTTGTGTACACAACAAGACTAAGGTGGCAGCAACCATGAGCTGCATTCAGTAAGCATGATAATCTATCAAGAGCTCTACAAAGCCGCAAAATCTTGATAAACTTAACCAGTGCAAACCAACAAGCAAATACACAAACTATATCAAAGAAGAAAGTACTTACCTTATCAGCCACTGGATCTAGAAAAGCACCAAATGCACTTCCTAACCTCATCTAAAACACATGAAAGAATAGAGAAGTATTGTGTTCATAACATACACATAAAGGGTCCCATCAGATTCTTATTCAGACTTCAGAGTTTGAAGAAAAAGACATTGCATACCTTACGAGCAATGTACCCATCGAGCCAATCTGTAATTGCTGCAGCAATAAAAATACTTGTAGTAGCAGTTGTACCCCACCGACTATTCACATAAAAAGCTATTGAAAAGGAGAAAGACATGTCAGTCTCATCAAATATGGACCCCAGCCATCATAATAGAGAGCAACCAAGGAAGCATAGAATATTTGTGAGTTACATAGTTTAAATTTCAGATATGAGAGAGAGAGAGAGAGATGCATTCGAAAATTCACAAATAGAACTAGTGAAGGGGAGGAGGGGTGCACAATTAAGATAGCAACCATTTGGCCACAATTTTGTAGAATCTTGGCAACATATAAAAGAGCACAACGAACTTATTCCTTACCCGACACGTTAGCATTAAAAACATAATTGAGTTAACACTAAACATTATCAATCTTTTTCCTTTTTTCTAACGTAGCAACATTTAGCCTCATACCAGTGCAACAATAAGTAAACATTTTCAAGTCTTTGAACTGAACGAAGTTAACCAACAAGAACTTAGAAAGAGATTGACACTCCACCGATATCAACCTCATCAGTTAGTCATAACTATGAAAAACCATCCTCAGATATTCAACCAAGAGCCAATCAAACATTTACCTAACTTCAGCTACATAATTTCCGGTCACGAATATAAAAATCAAGCATGATATGGGACACCATTCAACCCACGACCTCCTAAAAACAAAAACTCAAATGCATCTAGATGTCGAAAACCCCGATTACTTGCTTAACCTATACAGCCGTGCTGCTTGGGCACCTCCAAACTCAGGTGCTTCAACTACACAAAAAAAACTGGCCAGTTGGCCTAGTGGTTGTGTAGCGGGCTGTGAGATTGTGGGTTCAAATTCTATAGAGGAGTTTGACACCGTTGTTGTGCTGCTTGTGCACCTCCAAACTCAGGTGCTTTGACTCCACAAAAACCCAGGCAGTTGGCCTAGCGGTTGTGTAGCTGGCTGTGAAGTTGAGGGTTCAAATTCTATAGAGGAGCTCGAAACCCTCTATAGGGTTCAAATTGTAGTTGGTTGAGCTACTTGTGTGCCTCCAAACTCAGGTGCTTCAACTCCACACAAAAATCCGGGGCATTTGGCCAAGCGGTTGCGTGCTGTGAGCTTGCAGGTTCAAATTCTATAGAGGAGTTTGACACCCATTGTACGTGGTTGGGATTGGGTTAGTGAAAAAAAGTAGTTCTTCTATATAATGACAAAAATATAAAAACTCCACAAACAAAGAACTTCAAAAAAATCTTCGTATTACAACAGAATTGGGCCGATCCATGTTAACGAAGGTCCATGAATCGAGGTGCGCGTAAACTGGCCAGACCTGAGTAAACAAAAAAAACAAAGGTCCATGAATCCATCCTAATGCTAAAAATCAACATTTTATGACATAAATCGTCAAATTTCAAACCGGATTTGGGAGATCAATGGTCAAAAACGGAACTTCTCGAAATCTGAAGTATTATTGCGACCAAATTATATAAGCTTTCGTCAATCACTTTCAGATAAACAAACACACCAGTCCACATCAACCAAATCTTTTTACCAGCAAATAAAACGGATCAAATCGAAAGGGAAAATAAAAAAAGACAATGATGAGTAATCGACGTACTGCCAACGAGAAGAGGAACGGAAGCGACGCGGCCGATGGTCAAGATAGTGGGCAATGTGAGCAATTTCGCGGAGTTCTGCTGGTGCTTTTCCGGCGACGGCGGTTGTCGGTGGTCATAATGGTTGTTATTCCCCGCGGTTAACGTCTCCTCCGGCGGCTGCGGCGGCCAGTGATCGCCTTTATTCTCGGAACACATATCACTCCCTCTCTCTTCGGACGAAAT
Organism: Rhododendron mucronatum var. ripense; assembly: GCA_019656295.1. Lineage (NCBI taxonomy): Eukaryota > Viridiplantae > Streptophyta > Magnoliopsida > Ericales > Ericaceae > Rhododendron > Rhododendron mucronatum. Next base: position 5,353,804 of record BPLT01000011.1, read on the forward strand.
GCTGAAAAGTTTCTGGCCACGAAACCCTAGGTTGCCAAACGAGGGGGACTTGTTATCGTGCGCCAGGTGGACGAGGGGTGCGCAATGCGTTATCCACCACCCCAGCGGCCGAAATCTGTCTAGGCGGTTGAGGGGCTTGGGTCTTTGTGCTACGGCGGTGGTTGTGGAGGAGGATAACGTGGTGCGCGCCAATTTATAGGGGGCGTAAACGGAGGCGACGATTGAGAGTTTGAGGGAGGGCATGGTGAAAGTTGCACGGGGCTTAGGTTAGCCGACGATGGTGGGTAGGCTTATGTTAGCAGATCCTGCGGGTGGGGGTTGTAAATACAGTAAATTTAGGACTTCGGGTTGGCGCTTATCTTAACTCGACAATCAACAATTAAGAATTATTCATCGAATGAATAATCTGACGATTTAAAAGTGCGCAGCACGATATTGATATTGTAAACATTACTGCACAAACTATCCCAGTTCGTAAATTTACTATTGTAGAAGGACGTGGAGTGGCCAATGAATCTCTCTCTCTCTCTAGAGATGACAGGTGTTCCTGTTTCTGATATCAGTGCTTACATACTGCTACCTGGTTTTTTAAGAATCTGGTCTGTCGGTAAAGGTCAGGTCCAAGTGATCGTTTTTAATAGTTAATGCCTTATTCAAATGGGTTTTTAAAATAAAAAAAATCAAATTCAAAAAAATATTTCATTATTCCTACTTCTATTTATTACTCTCATTTTTCTTTCATCTCTCTGATCATTATTTTCATTTATCTCTATCTCTCTTCGCTAATTTTCCATATCTCCACTCATTATCCAAAAATTCAAACTCACAAATTTTCAAAATGCCATGCAAATAAGGCATAAGATTTGTTTTTAATATATCGATAATAAAAGACTTTTACCGGTACAAAATTCAACAAGTTTGAACCATTGATTATCAATATGAATGGTTCAGATTGAACCGCACATCCTTTCCTGCAGTCAACTGCAGAGAAGCCGGATCCTTTTATAATAATGTTACATACACTCTTACCGACGACTTTTTTCTTACATATGTATTAGCCTCACACATTTAATTATGAAAATAAGAACCGCACACATGTGAGAAATGAGTGATCAATGAGTGTGTTCATTACATTATTGATTTACATTTCACAGATATTTGTGGTAGTGGACCATTTGTTCAAGCTTTTAAAACAGATATTTGAGGGTTTTTTAATCGGCTTACAAGCAAATAAGAATTAAAGACAGGACATTGACAGTTGAATATCTCGCCTTAGAGCATCCGCATCTCTCTCAGTGCTTTCTCCATCAAACTATAATAAAGAGCAAAACCTCCAAAACTCTTCTGCATCAGGCTCACTATTTCTTTCTCTACTTTGCAATTGGTATGTTTTGCTACAGTACCTCGTTTCTTCTCACGAGGCACCGTTCATAAGTTATGTTTTATTTTATTAATTACCTGCTCAGAGCAGGCTGCTCCCATGACTGCTCATGCTTTGGAGGCTCTGCTTTTTTTTGCCGCAAATCCACTGGCTTTGAGCTTGGCCTTTGTGAGAACCGAGTTCTAAAATACGCACTTATGTGACTTTAATTAAGGTACTGAATCTAATGGGAGCTTAAAATGTATAATTAAGGTTAAAAGGGTATTTTTAGTCAAAGTTTCTAGAATATGAGGATAGCATGGTATAGTTTTTAGGAGATTGATATTTTCTTGGAAACCAGGCAGCACCATAATGATCTACACATTTTTATTAGTTTGTCTATTTTTTCATATTATTCGGAGATTGGAAAGTGAACACAATTAATTGAGTCGGTGCAACGTTTAGCCGAAACAAAGGGACACCTTACCAAGGTGTCAACTAATAATTCCCCCGGAGTATCTGTCATGTTGAGAGCCACATGTCGAAACTCCTTCTCACTCATCAACAAAGGAGCTGAGTTGTTTTTTTATGGAAATTAGAATTAGTAAAAGTTTCAGAAACACAAAATAAAAGAAGAAAATAGAAAATAGAAGAAGGAAAGAGGGGCAGTTTGAGCACCCCCTCCTCCGATTCAAACCGACCTCCGACTCCCTTCCGCATGCCGCCGGAAAATCAGTGAGTAATCTCTTTTCCCTTCTCTCTTCTCCTTCCTCCTTCCCTCACCCGACCGCTGCACGAGGTGGAGCCATGGCCGCTGGCCCTTCCTATTTTATTTCCCCTTTTCCCTAGCTTCTAGCCGCGCAGCGGCAACTGCATGAACTAACCCGTCGCCGCCGGTGCTCATGTGCGTGTGTAGTTTACTGTGTACCGTGCGGGTGTGTGTGCGTGGGGGGATGGAGGTTGTATGCCTGTTGTAGTATAGATGTAGATGTGTGTGCTATCAGTAGTTTTTGAAGTATATTAGCCCAATCAGTGATCAAGAAATTAACCCCCTGATCTAATTGAATGATTACTTAGATTAAAGTAGTCGAGTTAAATCGTTTCTGGGTAACTACCCAACTGTGTTGAATTTCGAAGTATTTTTACTTGTGAAACTAGAGTTAGTACGTATATTCATCAAAGTGAGTAACAACTATTTAACCCCCGAGTCATCTCTAAACCGAGAAAGGCCAACTCACAAACGGGAAGGCCTAAAAGTATTTCTGTTATGTTATTCAACAAATAATGACACAAATTAATTGGTAAATAGGTCAATTCGAGACTTAAGCAAGAGTACGACCAAGTTTTCATCTTAGCCCTCGACAATTCAAAGGTGAGATACTCTAACCTTGGTTATATTGCTTTCTCAAGCAAATTATGTTGTGTGTTTCTTATGGTCAAAAGTAATGATATGTTATAAGGAAGCATGATTTGATGAAATGTTTTTATATCCTATACTTTATGCCATGGAAATATGCTACGAGTTGTGTACTAAAATATGATGATTTTACGAGGTTGATTATGATTAACAATGAATGACTCTATGACCACCTTGTCATCTAAAGGTGAAGTTGATGCATCCAGACAGCGGTGTCCCGGGTCTGGGGGACGGATTAATTTTAAAGATACCATGACCAATGAAGGGGTTATAAGGGAGGAATGTTAAATGGCACCAGCTGCCAGTGACTTGATCATTTCACACCACGTGGGGTCGCTCCCCTGTTCATGTTTAGCTGTTGGATGTGCATTATAAGATTATGTGATGATGATGTTATGAATCTTCCTCTTATGAAGTTATGAGAAAGTTATGATAAGTTATATGTGTCAAAGAAGTTTATGAATGATATTTCCATGGTTAAACGTATAACTCTGGTACTGTATCTCACACGAGCTATCGGCTTATGAAAATTAATTATTTTTCTACAGGTACTGCCAAGTAGGAATGAGAAACGTTGTTGCCTGGGGGACATGTAAAGAAGGTGTTTAGTCAATGTTTTGAAAACTTCAAAGTTTGGAATTGACTACTCCCTGTTTGGCGTAAGGCCACTTTATATTGTAAAGTTTTTAAATCTTTAAGGCTCTGACGGTATTTTTATAACAATTATGCTTCCGCACTTTTAAATTTTTACCGTCTTCGCATCTCTTGGACTGAGTAATGAGGTCTCGGGTGGAGGTTAGATCCACTGGCCGGTCACGATAATCCTTTCAATTTAATATCTTTTGGGATAGGGTCGTGACAGTCTTCTTACTGTTCACCTGCACCCATGGCTTTTGAGGTCGGCCTATGAAGAGATGATGCATGCCATGGTTGAGACGGGTTTGGAGGGAGAAGTGGGGTGGTGATCGGAGGGGTTAATCGTTGGTTGTCAGTGTGAGGTGAGGTGGGGGACATGAGGGAGGGGGTTTGTGTTGTTGATCTGTGGTTGAGACTGGTTTGGTGTTTTGTTTTTCGATTTTCTAGGATTGGATCAGAGAAATGAGAGAGTAAAGTTAGAGAGAGATTGATTGATTGCTGCTACTGTTTTCTTTTGCAGAAAGTCTACACACAGACAATCTGTGCACAAATTGTGCACAGATTTTAATGGTGGGTCCCACACAAATGATCCAAACCGTTCATTGAATGTAAAACATTTTTTTAAGGGTTCCCGCAAAAAATCAGCTCAATCCGATATCTATAAATGCTCGATTCAATTGTTGAATTTTTCATTTAGATTTAAGAATAATGAAAAGCTAGACGATTGGATCGAGCATTTATAGGTATCAAATTGAGCTAATTTTTTACGAGAACCCTCAAAAACTTGTTTTACATTTAATGAACAACTCGGATTATTTGTGTAGGACCCGTGGTGGGCCCCACAATAGAATCTGTGCACAGACTACTGTGTGTGTAGCGGGGCTTGTTTTGTTTCTTTGTTTTGTTTTTGTTTTTTTTTCTTTTAAGAATAAAGAAATAATATTTTTAATATGATAATTTTAATATAGAGAGTCTGATGCGGAAGACATTTTAAAAGTAAGTAGCTAAAATAATAAATTGAGTTTTAAAGAGGTAATTTGGTCTAAAATGTAGAGAGGCTAATGTGAATACCCTTACAGTGGCAGATGCCAGAGGTAATGTATAAGCAGTGGGGCTGTATAAGCAGTGGGGCAGGGTTTGGGCTCAATTTCTAATAATACTACTACCAGTTTTATCTCCAAATTATAAAGAGCATATGATAAATTGTATCCAAAATTATAGTACATCTTTTTTTTCCTTATATCCCCTAATATCTTTATCAAATTTTCAATATTCTTTTTTAACGTATTTATTTTTCATAAATATCCGTTATCTACATGTATATTGTAACAAATTTTACATTCTAAGTTCATTTCTTTTATATTACACTTATTTACTATGAAAGATACTATTCTAAGACAATGTTAATTAATGGTGCTCTCTCCGAACTAAATTCCTGACTATTCCATCGTCACCGTAGGCGAATCCCTTTAGGACAGTGTGCTGGTCGCCCGCTGAAAATTTTTGGGTGCCGGGTGGATATATCTCATGTGATCTCCGCTCAACACTCCCGAGCTGTCCAATGCAATTTTTGACGGTTCAGATTAAAACCTTCTCTCTCCTATCACCTCTCTTCTTTCTATCTCCTTTTTTTTTTTCTCTCCAAATCCAAGCCGTCTAAAAGTACATCAAGCGGCTCGGATGTGCCGAGCGGACACCATGTGCTACCCACCCGGCACTAAAAAATTTCTCCTCCTGCTAGGCCAAAGAAGGTCCGAACAAGTATTTTAACGGAGTAGAGAGTTCTGGTTTGTCGTCGATACTTGTCCGATGAGTCCATGACCCATAATGCAATCTGCGTGACTCTGTCTGCACCTATGGCAAAGAAAAAACCATAATAAAAAAGAAATGGCATTACTCAGCGTTTTTACTGACAAGAAACGCTAAAAATTGGGTGCGTGTTGGTTGTGGTTTCTGGTTATGCTGCAGAGAGAGACACGATTTGAAAAATTGATAGAAAAATTGAGGGTTATTAGATGTGAATATTTTCCTCATAAAGTTCATGCTATATGTGATAGGATAAAAGGTTGATTGCGATAATAATTTGATAGGTTGATTTGTAAGTCTTTGTTTTCGATTTGTGATTTTTGGGTTTCCATTTTATGCTTATAGACTGTATTTTGACTGTTTATATGGCGTAATTTCGAATTTTATTTTTGGATTGGATTCAGATTTTTGCTCCAAGACTTTGATTTCTGGGTTAGGATTTTTGGTCGCATAGTTTGATTTCCGGATTCAAAATTTCTGGGTTAGGGTTTTGATGACAGACTCTGATTTTTAGCTAGGGCGGTTGATTTATTTTCCAGGTTGTTGTTTGGGAATAAAAACGGAAATAGCAATTGTGGGTGATTTTGTTTCCTATTAAGTGTTTCAGTTGAGGTTCTACTATATTTAGCTGGGGATAAATTTTCGAAGCCTTTTTTTTTTTTAGCACATTAAGAACAATTTAAGAACATGGTAGGGAAGCCATGGAAATACTTGCAGGCACTGAGACCGAAGAAAAGAAAAACTCTTGGTTATGTTGTATACCTGGTTTGTTCTGGTTGATTAGAGAGCTGAACCGCTGTCTGTGTGTGATATTTTAAACCAATTTAAAGCGTTGTAGTTTTCAGTTGTTCACAACTTGATAGCGAAGCTTTGTGTAGCCTGAAAATGAAAGTACGGAATGATAGACCAAATACAAGGACTCTTGAGCCGCAATGTCTCCTTTGTAGTGCTTCTGATTCAGTTTCCATTACTGTATTGAAACTGCAATTACTGCACAAAGTGTTGTTTCCAACCGGGAGATAGAAACATTGATTGCATGGAGATAAAATTGCCATATGGATCGCTTGTAGTGATTGTTCAATGATCACACTCTAGAAACAGATTTAATTCTTATGCTTCTATAGTGTCCAGAGTCTACAATAAGATAAATTTACGCATCTAGCTAACACTAACTTTTGCAAAGTTATGCAAGACAATAGTATAGATCTGTTTCTATTAGACAAATCCATTATGCCTTAAGATAGACGTGCATGTTTGTTTTCCATGTTTAGCTTATAGGAGTACATGTGATTGGACCAGGTTTTTTGGTCCATAAAAATCAAGGGAGTCATAGCCTTTAATATGATGATTCATCGATTCTACAAATTTAGGAACTTGGTAGTCCATGTACGGAGTATTTATTTTTATTAGAGGATTATACTAACTGTGAATTTTCTTAGGTCGACAATAGTGGATATCTGTCACGGAATGGATTTCTACTGTCTCTCTCTCACTCTCTATGGTTTAAAGATCATTTGGAACTCGGGTTAGTGATTGGGTTTTCTGCTAAAAAGCTAACATTAGTGTATAAGTGTATTGTTGAAAGGAAAAGTGTATGTAATCATAGTGTTGCTTTGGACTCGTTACTTTTCTTTTGTGGGCCTTGGTTTGTGCCTGATTTGAGGTTTTACATCTTCGTGCTAGAATGGTCGTCATGTGCCGTTTGTTTGATGGGATATAATTAGGCATAGTTTTGGCGGCTCTGCAAGGACACGTGTTTACTATTTGGAAACTGATCAACGTGAAAAGGTGGTTTGTGCTACTACTATGCCTGGTGAGGGAAACCGCATGACGTATAGGCCTTTTGACAGTTTCCTTGAAGAGTATCGCACCGTGTTGCCTTCGAGTTGTACTTCCGAATGGAATTTTAGATTCCTGTTGGCTGTGTGGTCGGATGGCATTATGTATTATTCCTTCCTGCAGTATAGTGAAGAAGGTGCGTGTGCAAGTTCCTTTGGGAAATGGTGGGAATGGGGGATATTTTGGAGAGGAAGAGAACTATATTATCCAACCTGTTTTGTTTTCTCTCCAAAAAATTGTGAGATTTCGAAAGAAAACAAAATTGCCCATGAAAATACAAATGAAGAAAAGTAAACCTCACCCACGTCCTTGTTTCTCATGCTTTACTTCCAACTCCTTGAAACATGATAGTGAGAAAACACAGTCATTTATTTTCTGTCGGTATTGTTGGTCACAATTCATGACACCATATAAAATAGTGAGGAGATGGCTTCCCAATTGTATGTTGGGTGATTTATGTTTTGAGTGCACACTTTTTTGAACAGCTTTTTTAAAATTTGTGTATTATGCAGGGCATTGTGTTCTGTCAAGGAGGGAAGTTTTAGATCATGTGAGACGTCTCAATGTTGATTTAGTTGAGGTGAACTTTGTCATTCTTATATCAATTTAAATAAGCTAGAAGTTGTTAGCACTCTATTTCTTTGGATAAAGCCAAAAATAACAAAACCTACAAGTCATCTGGCACAAACTTTTCCGGTTTCCTAATTGAAATATTCCCAGTAGGCATAGTTTCTTTCAATGGCCTGCTATCAAGATTAGACTTCACAGTTGGGCTATGCTTAAGGACTGGGGTACCATGCCTCCAATGCTCTAAAATTATACCCCACCTGTTACTTGCCCTCCTTTGTGGCCAATGTACAGTTTTCAAGAACTTTTGCATTTTGAAACCTCAGCAACCTTGGCAATATGAGATTTTGAGAGGTTTTGTTGCAAATGATTTCACAGTATTAGAAGGAAGCTTGCTTTGCAACTATGGTCAAGTACATATAGGGGAATAGAGCTCCAAAGTTATTAGAGGACTGCATGCACAACCTAATTTGCTTCTGGACTAAATTGTTCATGATGTTTGGAGTGTTCCTATCTGTTTGGTGGAACCACCTACCACCCTTTTGTTGTAATGGTTATCTTGCATGATAAAGAAAGGTAATAATGCAATAATTCGTTTGCTCACTCTCATACTTTTAGTTACTTATGGTAGCAGGAATTTTTTTCGCACATGGTTTCCTTAGTTATATTGGTCTCATCTTGTACAGGTTCAGCAAAATGCTAAACCACCTGTTTGCAAGCTTGCAGACTACCATAAAGAGAAGTACAGAGAACAAATAAAGCAAAAAAAACCGTGCTGAAAGCAAGGTAATGGGTTTTTACTCTTTACGGTGTATGCAATTGATCAAGTGGATTGGCTGATAGAAGCAATATTGTATTTTCAATATGATGTATCTTCATTTTGGTTTTTAGGTAATCACCATTAGTATCGCTTTAGCGACTCATTATGGACTTGTTTGTTATGTCTGTCTCTTAGTGCAGTTTGAACTTTACAAAAAGGAGATGGCAAAGAAGTTCGGTTTTCTGTTAAAACTGTAAGATCCTTATCTGGTAATTTGTTCTTTGTTTTACATTCCTGTGTTTGTACTTCCTCAAGCCCCTAATACAGAAAGCTAATATAAATATCATGGATGCCATCGATTTATTCTTTAAAAGCAGGAGAGCAATATAATTCTCCCAACTCTTTTCCAACGTTGTTGATTAAGCTCTGTGTAAATACTGTTCGCAAATTTGTATTAGATTGTAAATGCCCCTTTTGCCCAATATCTCATGGGATACAGGATGGTCCATTGGAACCATCCCATGAGTTGATAGTTCGTCCGAATAATTATTTTACCCACCTAAGGAGTTAAACAATTTAACTCATCCCAGGATTTGTGGCTAATTGATTAGGCATTTGAAAATTTTGAACAATCGAGTTATGAAACTCAGGTTCCAAAGTTCTGAATTAAATTATATCCAAAAATAATAAGTGAAGTTAAAGAATGTTTAATAGATAGTACAAAACATATTATATCGTTTTGTCTGCATGGAATGGAGGTATCACAATTAGATACTTGTCCTATTTTTAGGACCAAAAAGACCTCCTAATGAAAGCAAATACGGTTAAGTGGTTGATGGACCGTGGTTATCAAGTCAAGGTACTCTCCATAATTCTTTTTTTTTTTTTTTGAACAGCTATAATTCTATAATTCTACCTTTTTTCTTAAAACAACCGTCTGATTACTGTTACACTGTTAATGTATAGGAGTCATTTTGCAGTATAGTTTAGCGCTAATATTACTTTTTGGTAATGGGTAAAAGAATCTACCTGGAAGTTTTTACCCTACAACCTTTTATTGAAATTCACCTAATATTGAAACAGAGCCATAGTTACTGAGCTTTGTACCCACACTTTTATTGAAATTCACCTGATATTAAAACAGAGCTATAGATATTGACCTTTGTACCCACACCTATTCACACACATCTCGCGCTTCGTACATTGGGATTTTTTTTTTCCAGAAGATTTGGAACATAACCCAATACAGTAAATTGTGAATACCTTATCTGGTTTCGTTGGTCAACCTTGTAGATCAACTGTCACTGCGTTTGTAATGGTCTTGTAGATGCGAAGACTATAGAGTGATATTATAAGTAATTTTGCCTGCATGACAGGGAAATGTTTTGAATAACAAGCATTAGAAACTTCCAGATGAGTACAAATCTCAGAATGTGTGCTCTTCTCTCTTTATGTTGTCCCAAAACTTGCCTTTTGTACTACACATTATTTGTGTAAGAGAGCTATACCAACTATTTTGCCCCTTTTCTCTTTTCATAAGCTAACTATTTCACATTTGATAAACCTTGAATAGTGCATGGCCCTGTGTAAGGAAGATCAAGACTTGGGGGGAATCTTATCTCGTCTCAGCGGTCTGGTTTCGCCTCATCTTTTTAACCTTCTATTGCATTTCTCCATTCTTGAGATTGTTCTTTATGTCTTGTATTTTTATGCACCCTGTACTTTATTCGCTTTATCCAGATTGAAGATGTTTCTGTCGTAGAAAGTGGACCCAGGGTGGAAAGTCGTGCAAGTTGGATAATACGCATATATATATATATTTTTTAAACATGTCCCCGAACGTTTCGTGTCCTCTAATTTTAGATAAAATTTACATGTCGATGTCGTATCACGTGCCTGTGTCTTTGCTACATAGACTTGACCTTCTGAAAATGATGGAAATATAGACAATGCATATGTAGGGTCATGGTTCTCACTACTCCTTTTGTGAAAATTGTTAAACGTGAAAAAATGATGAAATCAATAATTTTGGTACCTGGTATGCACTAGCCAATGTCAATGGAGAGCAAGAAGATGCAGCCTTCTCTAAAAAGCAGGAGCCCAAAAAATCTCGCATATGAATTGCATGCTCCTTTTATTGATAAACATAGCCAAATCTTGCCAACTGGCTTTGCAGAATGATTATGATATACTCCCTCCGTCCCATAATATTTGTCCGGTCCGCAAAACGGAGACGTAAAAATAATACTATTTTTGTAAGAAAAGTTGGGAAAAAATTCAACAACTTACTAGATCTCGACGAGTTCTTTTAACTTGTGAAAAAAATTTGAATTTTTTTTTGAAAAAAATGCATTATTTTGTAGTCTCCGTTTTGCGGACCGGACAAATATTATGGGACGGAGGGAGTACTATTCCTTCTTGCATTTCTCACATGAACGCAAGTATAATTACATTATTTTAACAGTGATGCTACCTTGTTTCTGTTTTAAATTCCATCCAACTTCTCTTTTCCTGATGTTGTTTATGCTTTGTCAACAGATAAACAAAAATGTTGCTTTATAAAACATATCACTCTAATCGGTGGTAATCGGTGGTAATGAAGACGTGGCTAGATCTTTTTATTCATCTTCTATCATTCAATCTTATTGTTTATTATTGATCCTCTTTCATACATTCCTCTTATTTATGATCTTATTATTTTGGTTTACTAAACTACCCCTACTTCTTTTTATAGTTTATGCCTACTGACCACAAAAACATTTTCGAAGTTTAGAATCCAAATACATGGATTCTTCTGAAGGCTGAATCTAAAGCCTGGCCAGTGCACGTTATTAACAGTAGAATGGAAGAAGGCTGGGATGAGTTTGACCATGACACTCACTTGGAAGAAGGATTTAGGATTATCTTTGGGTTACAACAGGCGTGGATTTTTGAAGTTACTGTATTGGACCAAAACTTATAGCAAGTTCAGTGGTATACTTGGCCTGTCAATTCTGATCTCATTGACACAAATCCTCCATCTGGTTAGCATAGTTTTGCTTTTAAGTAGTTCATATTAATTAATGAAATCATATGAATTCAAACTAAACTACAGATTGTTTTTCTTTTCTCAACTAGATCAAATCAAGACAACATGGCTACCTTCAGTTCTTCTAGCCGATGCTTATCCTCTACAATTTGCATATGTTTGCACCCTGCAAGTCTCATTCAGTAAGGTTCTCTCCTAATTTACACTGACTACATCATATTCATTTGTTAATTTCCTGCATTACTTGATAAGAACTATATCGCAGGTTTTTGCACATCGTTTCAAAAGTTTCTTCCATGACCTGATCATTGCTGAAATCATTTTCCGCATGAATAATTTCGAATGGAAAGTTCCCCGGCAAAATGGCCATCTTCAGCCTATTGGCATGGAAGTTTTACAGAATAGGTTGAGGTTACAAGATTCCGATCTCGTCTTTGTTGCTATTAAAAATCCAAGTGAGATTCGGCTTTTGGTGCTTTCTTCAGATAGATCTGAGAAAATGTGCTTCTGGTTTTAGTATGTAACTCATAAAGACTATTAACGTAGATCTCAATTCTAAGAATCATGTCTTTTGTATATATCTCTAAGCTGATCTTGCTAAACAGACGGCAAATTAGACTTCTTTTGGAAAGTTATTTTTAGTTCGTCAACACTATAGTTTCGAGGGCAAACATTACTCCAAAATTTTATTAAGCTATTTTGACGTACCAGCGCGTTCTGTGATTTATCTATTCTATGTTTGTTGCTTACTGAATCCTCAATTTACGCATGTTTCCTCCGCAAGTGTACTTCTTTTGTCATCTTTATAGGCTTATGTTGGTATCTGTTTCCATGTATTTTTGGCTGCCAGTGGACTCCAAACCAACATGACAAAACAATGCAAAGTGCAGAGTGATTGCCAACAAAAGTTTTTCCAGATGGCCCCCAACAGAAAACATCATCCATTCCAACCCCAAAACACCAAAAAAAACGAAAAAGCAAACAGCCTCTGCAACGGGCAAAAAATATCCTCTTCAACGGGCATGATTTTCGTGCCTTGGTTCTGTTGAGAGCGCGTTTGGCTCTGTTGATAAGGTTATTCTTACGAGAATAATTTGGTTCATCTTCGTTTTAAGAAAGTAAACATTATCCATCTTATGATTGGTAAAAAATAAAAATTGTATGGATCCTATCATAAAATAACTCATTATTATTAAAAAAAAATGTATTAATTTCGTGGATTCTATACAATTTTCACAAATGCTAGAAAGGTCGAAAGGATAATGTTCACCATCTTTAAAGGAGAGTAAACAAAATTATTCTCTACTCTTATTCCAAACCCCGGTGTCGTCTTATGTTCGTTTCTCTTTAATCTTCTCCGCAGCCAATGCTACTATCACAATTTTAAAACAGAACTCTAGATGCATCTACAGCCGTTCAATATACATGGTTCCCATGCATCGAACCGCTTATTCTTTATTCTTATTCCAAATCCCGGTGTTGACTTATGTTCGTTTCTCTTTAATCTTCTCTGTGGATAATGCTACTATCACAACTTTAAAACAACAGAATTCTAAATGCATCTACATCCGTTCGATGTACATGGGTTCACATGCATCGCTTAAAACAGAATGCTGATCTCGTCGCCGATCTGAAGAATGCACAGTTCTAAGTTTCTATATGAAGGTAATCGTTTAGGATCAAATTTGTCTCTCTCTCTCTCTCTGTCACTCTATGCACACCCCCCTCTCTCTGTTGATCTCTCTTGGCATTTTTTTTATTACTTTCTTTCCTTTTTAATTCTTTTTTTGGGTTCGTATATCCAGCCTAGTTGGAGCGGTTCACCAACCAAATTAACGGGCGAACTTTTTATGGCGACGGAGGTAACGATGCGCGAGAGTACATACAGCAACTGCCAACCCAACCCAACTCTTGATTATTTCTCTTCCTTTCTTGTTCTTTCTTCTTCCCAAATCATACCCCTTTTGTCCCTTCGAAGGGATTGATCAAACTAACCAAATCCCTCCAATTTTTGACGAAGTAATGATTCATCACTGCCTATCGATCAAACCTTCGTTCTTCTCCTCTTCTGCTTGCGCTCCCAACTCATCAATTCGAATTCCCAAATCTCCTCTCAGTTGTAATCAGCAATGTCACTATAGTAGTAGCACCTTTCCTGCAAGATTTGGTTGCAGTATTAGGTCTGAGCCTTCGAATTTGCCATCATCGTTATCATCGCGGCCTTCAACAAGGGGTAAGCTATTGCCGATATCCTTGTCCTCGTCGTCTTATGGTTCAGGATTGGCAGTTACAAGTACGGCAGCGCGTGTGTCGGAGTCGGAAAAAGGTGGGGTTTCTAAGGGAGGGAGCGTGGGGCCCCACACCGGTAGGGATCCGAACGTGAAGAAGCCCGGGTGGCTGAGGCAGAAAGCTCCCCAAGGGGAGAAGTATGAGGAGGTGAAGGAGTCTTTGTCTCGATTGAAACTCAACACTGTTTGTGAGGAAGCTCAATGTCCCAACATTGGAGAGGTATTCATTGCTTTTCCTTTTCCTTTTCATTCATTCTCCTTATGCTCTCTTCTTATTAAGCTTTTTGGATTGGAAATAACTCTTTATTGGGATTGATTTGAAATACTTCATGTTAAGGATTGTAGCAAAAAGGACAAAAAGTCGGTCTTTTGGTATGCTCTCTTCTTATTAAGCGTTTTTGGATTGGAAATAACTCTTTAACAGGATAGATTTGAAATACTTCATGTTAAGGATTGTAGCTAAAAAGCCAAAAAGTTGGTTTTTGGGTCTTTTTGGTCTTCTGTCTCGTATGAACTTTTTTCAATGTTGCTTTACATTTTTATACTTTTCCGCTTTCCTTCACTGAGACAAAAAACTATGATGTAAAAATTTGACCCAAATCTAGTAAAAATTAAGAGAAAACAACCAAAAGGACCGTGTAAAAAAGTCTATGAAAAGTTTGGCCACAGGGGCTCGAAGTTGCATCTATTCTGCTTTCAATCCATCTTCCCGTTTGATTTCATGGGATACCTTTAATTAACCTCTTATTTTTTGGTTTGGGACCTCAATGGACCCTTTGCTAACCTCTTTAATTCATTCATTTTTGCATGTGTTGGACAGTGTTGGAATGGAGGTGGGGATGGTATTGCCACTGCCACTATCATGCTTCTTGGGGATACTTGCACCCGCGGATGTAGATTTTGTGCAGTGAAAACCAGCAGGAACCCTGCCCCGCCTGATCCCATGGAACCAGAGAACACTGCCCAGGCTATTGCTAGTTGGGGGTATGTATTTTATGTTCAACTTACGAGTTAGGAGTAACTTTGTTGATTTAGTGTCAGAAATGCAATTGTTTTGCTCATAAATGCCATGCGTTAGGGTATTTGATCTATTTGAACAGCTCCATTGGACCTTAAAATAAGTTGTCAAAACCCACGTTCGGCCTTGAGTAAGACTGTAAGAGTATGTAATTGTTCAAGTTAACAATTGTTCCAAAAGCTTAAGTAGTTAAGAAATGGACCCATCAAAGTATATCAAGCTATTCAACACCTCTTTTCATTTAAAGCCCCGTCTTGCACATGGAGATGCAAATACCCATAGAGAGAGCGAAACAGAATACAAATGGGGAAGTTGAATACAAGCAAAGAGACTTGAACCAAATACCTCTCCCAACCTGAGGTCTGATACCCCATTTAGTGTGCAATGGCCCCAAAAGCTTAAGTTGTTAGGAAATGGGTCCAACAATGTATATCAAGCTATTTAACATGATATGCGTCGGACCATAAAAGAAAATATCATTGTCTGCATAACATGCTCTGCATAAGTTTGTAAATATCACTTGTCCGTAAATCTTATAGAAACCATGTTTTGCCAGTATCTTTCTTGTTTTTTCAGTAGCTACTCCGACATTAAGTTTTTGTTGTTCATAACCAAAATTTGAGAGGTCGTCATCCACTTTTGCAAAGTGTACTCATGATTATACTGCTTCCTTCTTCCTACTATGGAAAGTACAATTTCAGGTAGTCTACGCTTTACCAGAGAGTAGATCTGTTTGTATGCATTAAAAGATGCAAACTTGTTATTGTTGTTCTCTATGTTGCAGTGTGGATTACATAGTCCTCACGAGTGTTGATCGTGATGATATACCTGATGGTGGGAGTGGCCATTTTGCTGAAACTGTTAAAGCAATGAAGGTCTTTACACTTATCTATAATGATATTTAATTGCTGAAAAAATTCTTGTGTGAGCATGATTTGAATTGGAGTACAAGTCTGATTTGCATCTATTCAACTCTCTTTGCAGAATCTCAAGCCCAATATAATGGTTGAGTGTTTAACATCTGATTTTCGGGGTGACTTAAATGCTGTAGCTACTCTTGTACACTCAGGATTAGATGTTTTTGCTCACAACATTGAGACTGTGAAACGGCTCCAGCGTATTGTTAGAGATCCACGGGCTGGGTGAGTTATGAAAAATCTATCCCTTAAGTGGTATATGACGCTTCCCGTACTTGGAATTTAATATAGCAAGCTTCATCACTCCTTATGTGATGTAACCACCATCAAATAGCTTTGGTCATGAAAGCATCAAACTGTGTATTTAGCCTTAGGTGCTTCTGTACTAGCCAATTTCTGCTTTAAATGCTGCGTGTGCCCCCATCAGAAAATTGAACTGGTGACAGACTAGTGGCACACATCTGAAAAAATGTAATTATTTGTTACTGTGCTTGTGTGGATGTGCATGTGAGAAAGAGAGAGGGAGCTGGAATGGGCCTTTAAACATGTGTGAAATGAAACTTCTGCTAGTGACTTTCCAAGTTTGTGTTTAAGTTATTTTGATTCAACCGTTGCTATCTAATGCTATAAAAAGTGCTGATCGTATGTTGTAGAAAATAACAAGTTCCTTTTAACAAAAAAAGAAGAAATAACATGTTTTTCTATGACGTATGGTTTAAATTTTATTTGCCGAGAGAAATTATTGTAGTTGACTGCCAGACCTTTTATTTATTTATGATGATGTAGGTACGAACAGAGCTTGTCTGTTCTAAGACATGCAAAGCACAGTAAGGAGGGAATGATAACTAAATCTTCTATAATGTTAGGCCTTGGTGAATCTGAGGATGAGATCAAGGAAGCCATGGCTGATTTAAGAGCCATAGATGTTGACATTTTGACACTTGGACAGTATTTACAGGTGAGCTAATATCCAACTGCTTTCCACCACCAGCTTTACTGTGTTGTGTCTCCTCTTATGGAGAATTTAAAGGAATCTCGAGATCCTCTACTACAGGAGTTTGCAAGGAGAAGATGGGAGGTTCAAATATATTTACAAATTACGGCATGTTATCTAACTAGTGTGTGTGTGTGTGTGTGTGTGTGTGTGTTAAAGTCTAGAATTAGTTAATTGCACTGCTTAAATCTTGAGGGCATTAGTGATAAATGCTATGTTTATGCAGCCAACCCCATTACATCTCACTGTTAAAGAGTATGTTACGCCTGAGAAATTCGCTTCCTGGAAAGAATATGGAGAATCTATTGGTTTCCGCTATGTAGCCAGTGGACCACTGGTAAATTGACCTTATTTGCCCTTTTTTTTTTGGTAAAAGGATATGATCTCTGCTTATTTTATTTCCTCGACATATTTCCTTACATGTTGACTGTTGACTCTTCCAGGTTCGATCCTCGTACAGAGCAGGGGAGCTCTTTGTTAAGACTATGGTGAAAGAAAAGTCAAAAAACACCTCGTCAAATCTGTCACAATAATTTCATTCATTCCCAGGGCTGGCATACATTTCTTATTATGACACTGGTGGATATATACTCTCTTTAACATGCAACTGGAGGCAGACATCATAAGCACGAGTGAAGCATCTTCCTCTCGATCGGCCTTGAATAATTTTTGCTCAAAGCTTCAAAGAGCACTGTAAAATCTAAAACAGTGCTATTCTGTATACTGTATGAGGATATTACTGTTGGAATGTGCAATTTACTCTTTCTAGAAGCTGTTTTTTTTCCCCTGAAGAGTGATAGAGGCTTACTTAATTTCCTTGTTCATGGAAAATTGTATTGTTTATTGTGGTTTCTGTATTTCAGCATTGAAGGACAGAAAAACCCAGATTTTCCAGTTCTGGAGCAGTTCAACGTGTAAAAGGTTCGTTGGAGTGGTGCACTTGAGTTGTTTGGCACAACTGAGAGCTTACATTGCGACTTGAAATTACGTTCCTTTCATCTGTTGTTTTGTATTGTATTTATCTGGCTTTGCCTTGTGAGCTTATCGGTGGGCAACAGGCAAATTGCATTGGAAGGGATTCAACAAATCCTTGTGAGTGCACAACTAGCGGATGGATTGCTGAGTTTTTGTTCACTGTTTAATTTTTCTTTTTTTTGGTTTGCTCGATACGATTCGTGCTCTAGTCAATAGGGTTTTTTTTTTTTTACTGCTGGAGGAACTGATATATGTTTCTTCCAGTTTTTCTTTTAGTTTGTGGAAAATTTGCTACCCAGAAATTGATTCTCCTCTGTGTGGGGGTGTGAGGAACTTGCATGACTCCGTATCAAGTGTACATAGAAGAAGCTCGACTGCTACTTGGATAAAATCCCTTTCATTTTATGAAAAGAGAGAAACTTTACTCATGGCGGAGTCGTGAATATGTTATTCACGGCTTCGCGCAATCTCAGCCGTTCAAAAGTGTTTCAGACGATATGAATTTGGAAGGCTGAGATTAAGCGCCGTAAATCTTATTTACGGCTCCTCTATGAATACAATTCTCTCTTATGAAAAGAGATTCAACTCGTACTTGGATTAAATGTCGAGTTGTACGTACACGTGGATATACCGGTTTTCTTTTGACACCATATCTCGTCTTCGACTCCTTCAGTTCTTCTTTGCTTCTGAATTTCGCCACGGGCACTCATCCCTGTAGCTTCTGACCAATCAGATTCATGATTGTTCCTCACCCTCCGGTCACTCTCTCTTTCTCTCTCTCTCTCTCCAACTTCCAGGAGGTATAGTTATATACATGCATACGTGGGTGTTATATATGTTCTAGACCAACGAAGATGTAATGCCAGGTCTCCTCATGTTGGAGCCATTGCCCATTCGTGCAGCTACCCAGTAGTGTTCTCCAATTGCTTGAAAGGATCTTCTGATCACTCCAGCGAGATAATTTGGATTCTGATAGTAATGAGGATTAAGAAACATCACACATGGATCAGTTAAGGAGAGATTCAACTACAAGAAAGATCGGTTCTTTGGGATGCTTACGTTCTTCAAAAGGAATGAACATAGTTTGTATCCGACCGAATCCCCAAATGCCTTTTATTGCTCAATGCCCCAGCTATCCACCGAACGTGACAGAGGGGAAAAAGAGAAGAGGAGATCCAGTTTCTTCAGTTGGATAAATTAGTTTGAATCATTTTACTGATGAAACCATGACTATTTGTCACAACCCCTGCTTCTGTAGCCAATACAGTGTTGGAACCATAACTTTACCTTTCCGACAATGAACCCAGAACAGAACAGAATCATGATCGCTTGTGATGCCCCACATACGCCAGAAAGATCGGATCGGTGCCACTGGATGGAAGTATCGGTAGTTGAGCTCATTCTCAACTTCTGCTTTTCGAAAACTTGAAACTGCCAGGGACTACAACGGATTCCTGGTATCAATAGTCTTTCCCCTTTTCGGATAAGCCTATATGAGGCCAAAACCAACGAGACTTCAAGAAAATTAGAACAGAGAGGATCCAGATGCCGTATCAGAATGTTAATGGGGAGAATTTGTAGAATTCAGGTTGCTCGAGCAACAACTGCCACACCAAACTGATAAAGAGTTTTATTCAGAAAGGTACCCTTAAGGGTAACCACTTACCATCACCTGAGAGGTCATTCAAAATCAGACAACATAAACTACAATCCCATTGTTCTACCAAATAAAACTCTCTCACTTCACCCCAACTATCTTCCATTGTCAAATACAAATTCTAACCCCCTCCCTACTGCACAATTAGTGCTGATTCTCATGTACACGACCTGTGAGCACCATCAGGTTAAAGGAGTGGGTTAGGAATCTTCGTCCTTGCTTTCATTTTCGCTCACGACCTGTCGGACAAATTGACCTCGAACACGTGGTCTCTGCTCTGCCAGTTTCTTCCTGCTATGGTACCGTACCTGCAAAGTACAGTGACGGTTAGTAATCTCTCTATGTTTTTGCTTCCATAACAAAATTTTGGCACAAGTTTGGGATACCTAGGAAACATAACCAAATTACAGTTCTTCTGTTTACACAAATTTATTTATCTGCGGACAGGGACAAGTGACCATGCACTAAGGTGGACGCCATAGTATTCGTGGCTTGATAACTTGATGCCTTTTCCCATTTGGTGATCGTTCAGGAATGGACAAGCATAACAAAAGGCTATAAAACACGTGCATGGGTAGTTGGAAACATGCACAACAACTGGTATGTTATGGTTTGTTCATACGGTAAAACCAAAATAGGGTATTTGCACAGCTGGCATACATATATAATTTTTTCTTTTTCTTTTTAATAATTTGGAGGAATGTGTTATATGTGTCTAAATAATTGAATTAAAAATCGCATATGACTTGGTTAGGAATCCAACATAAAAACCACAGTTTAATGCCAACTGTACCATGCAGAACGAGTTGGATGACTCTTCATCAAAGAACCTACATATCAAAGCTTAGTTCAAAAGGCAATGATAAGCATAGAAAAAAGTATCATCAAATAAATTTCACCATGATCAATGCCATTCCTAATAATGTACCACTTGGTACATGCTAGGTACTCTCTGTGGTGTGAATAGACGAAGAGAAAACGTAGGGCATGCGTTTTGTGTCCCCGACACGAACACAAAAAGGACGATGCTAAGTACTGGGACCTTTATAGGTACGTGGTAATACAAACTGGGTAATCTCTATGTACGGCAAAAACTAAGGAAAACAGAACAGGAAGGTGTTAGGTCTTATACGTTTTTTCCCATGCAGAAATACCATGCAAAGTAGGCGGCAAAGGTATGACATGTTGCTTGAAGGACCAATGCTTCACAAATATGGGGAGACTTACTGATATGCCATGTGAATTGAACTTAAGCCCCAATGCTGAAGAGTTTGCAGTTACTAATTCCTTTAAATTAGGCTGCAATCATTCTTTTAAACAAGGGTACCATGAGAAATGTTGTGTATCATGGCAAATTCAAAACACCAGTTACCTTTTTCTCGAAGCACCTATCTTTCCTCTTTTGCCGGAATTTGTTCAAAGCAGCTTCTCTCGGTGTGAATTGGCTTTGATCTACCCCACTCCTGCTTCCACTTCCACCGCCACCTCTGCATTTTCCAGCTACCCCATTATCACTTTCCATATTTGTTCCTTCATTAATGACACCAGGGCTGTTACCATTTTGCTCATTGCTCCCATTTTTACTTCCAGAAGCACTCCCATTCAAACTGTAATTAGCAGCATTGCCTTCAATTGGCGTGTTTAACACATTGGATGGCCCACACTGTGGATCTGCTTTAACCATTGTTCTCAAAGACAAATCATCGTGGTTTGGCTGCTGCTTTTGTTCCTGCTTCATATTGTGAACATGATGGTGATGGTGGTGGTAATGATGGTGGTGGTGCTGAACTTGGACACGGCCATTTGGAATTGGTTGGAATGCAGAGCTTGGATGAGTATTGACTCCAGATTTGGACATTGGCTGATCATTAAAAGCTGTGGGCTTGGTAAAAGCATTGTTAGTAGTAGAGCCCATGTCGTTGTTGTTGCTACTGCCATGGGAACGGCGATTAGGGGTGCCATCTGAATTAGAATGTAGGTTTTGCATTGATTCTGTTTTTGCTGCTTCTGAGCTATTATCAACTGGAGAACAGCTGCCCACATTCCCCGCTGGAGACTGATTAGCAGTTACAGTGGTATACCTGCATAGCAATGAGACTCAAATGATTTGTTCTTGTTCTGGATTTTGCCTAGAGGTGCATCGTCAACTTAGTTGAATTTTTCAGTTCACATACCTTGAGAAGGCTGAATGTCTTAAAGCATTTCGCTCTTTGGCATTGTTCCCAATGTCTCCAACGTCTCTGAGTCTCTTCAAACTGAGCTCAAGGGAAGATATTTCCTCAGTGTCATAGATGGCCTTGTCGTTAATGTTTTTCTTGGATATGTCATTTGGGACTTCAGTGGCTACACTTTCCATATGAGGATTAGTACAGTGAGTAATGGCTTCATTGAGATCAGCAATTTCTTTCGTCAATTCGCCATTTTGTTTCCCACTGTTGAGCTCCTTTTTGTTGTTTTCTAATTTATCACCATCCCTGGTTGATTCTAATTTGTTAATTTTATCCTTCTTAGCCCCTGCTAGAGTTGCCAATACTTTTTTGCTTCGGTCTTCAAGTTGTAAATCTGGATTTCTGGGGACTCCTATCTCCAAGTCTTTACCCATTGCAACATTGTCTGCATAACACAGCAACGTTTAGTAAGAAAATGAAATTGAGGGAGTTGAAAGAAAGATAGTACTAGGACCAGTGAGAAGTACAGCTGTGGTTGCCATGCATACCAAGTTCATCATCCTTTCCATGGCACTCCTTTGTGACAGTTGTGGGCACCCAATTGTGGCCAAATGCTTCAAGTCTAGAATAGATAACCTGAGCACAAGTGCTATTGGGAGGATCTTCAAGGTGATCCCATGGTGAGATGGGTTGGGGGCTGTCAACGTCTACTGCTTGTTTTGTCCAAGAACTCTGCAATAACAGAAGATAACACAGTTCGTCAAGTAGTTTAAATTGACTTCAGTCTCCATCTTGTTACATCCACGTACTACACTCAGTGTCTCAGCCTATGTGCTCCAGTCATCATGTTGTTTCTCACATCCTCAACCGTCTATTCGTTTTTACCTAGTCCTTCCAAGGACTTCTAACAGGGTGACTATTGGATCTTAATAATTAGTTAACAAACTATATTATGGAGTTAAAGTTTTGGAATTATAAAAGGTGACAAATTCTTTTGGTACAGCAGGGTAAGTGGAAGATGTGAAGGTCAGAGTAGACGGTTCCGTGAATATTGTGGGCACTTGATGGTCGGGTACCACCAGAGGTGGTGGAGGTGAGAGCTGAGCACTCTGACGAGACAGTGGTGCATTTTTTTTTCTGAACAGGCCAAGTAGTGCTGTAGGCTGGCCCTTTTGGGGTGTATATTCATATATACACGTACATCTATGGTTGAGTGAATTAAGTGTATACCTGAGTGCCACTGCCATTGTCACTTCCATTTCCATCCCTAACATTCAAACCAATGCTTGTATTATCATCCCCGTCATTGCTGCCACTGTTATGGTCAGACCCTTCAACACTTTTTGACTTGGAAGATTTTTTAGCTTGTATCCCACTTTCACTTCCACTTCCACTGCCACTTGACTGATGAAATGAGAAATTAATCCACAGCAGAACAATAAAATTCTGTTCAAGTCGATACATAAATTCAAGCAATAAGGACAGAAAAGCTAAACCAAAACTAGCAGAGAGATTTGAAAGAATATCTTTGGTTCAGTTTTTTATCCGAGTATCTGACTTTACATGGTTGATAAAGAGAGATTCCCTACTGACATTTATATGATTGGAACTTGCTTGAAGTCCAAAACTGGGTGATAAAACCTTCATATATAAATTGCAGAGAGTATATTAACTCACACTGTGGCATTTCCTCCACACATGCTGCCAGAGGTTTTTAAGCTCATTCTTTCGAATAGGCTTCACTAAAAAGTCAACTGCACCCTTCGACAAACATTTAAAGACTATACCCATAGAATCGTTAGACGACATCACTGCATAAAAACTCGTTAGGTGTAGCAGTTACAAATTTCAATAAATGAAATGACTAGAAAACTAGTGCAATCTGACTTCCAATGGAAGATATATAAACAACACTCACTAATCACTGGAATATTCATGTAAGTTTTGTGGCTCATAATCTTTCCCAGGAGACCAATGCCAGACAAACAAGGCACGACTACCTCTGTTAGAACAAGATCAATGTGATTGGTTGAGTCTTCTACTATTCTCCATGCTTCAAGACCATTTGCTACAGCAGTAACTGCCAAGATCAAATCCATATTAGGCCAATGACGTAAAAAGAGAGAAGGAAATGTAAGTACAAAATGATGTGAAGCATTGATAAGGAAAGTATTATATGCCGCAAATGATACAGCAAACATCAAGATAAAAAACATATAATGCTATATGGGACTTGGTCCAAAACAGTATAAGATTATCGATTCCACGAAGAAATAAATATATATATCCACTGAAGATGGTAGATGAATCTACAGGTAAACATGTTTATTGCTATGATAAACAAAATATTCTAAATACAATATCATAGAAGGCTCCCATTCTCACCCAACAAAAACTCAGTAAGTAAATACATCCAACTCAAAATAGATATTGAATAAATGTAACATACTGAGTTACTGACCTTCATAACTGCAGTTTCGAAGCAATGCACTGACAACATGGCGAGTAGAATCATCGTTTTCCACCAATAGAACCTTGAGAGTCCTAAGAGGAAGAAACCTTTCCCAGCAAACCACTGATCCTTGAGGCCCTTGATGCTGTTGCTGTGGTCTCTGATGAACAGCCTGGGTCCGGACCAGCTCCTTGGGTCCAAACTTTGTATCTTCAATATCCTGATTAATCCTGGACTCATGTTCCTCAGAAAGCCCATGCCCATTAGTGACAACTCCATTCCTTACTTCCTTTTGATCATCCCTTATACGATGGTTGGGTTCCGCCGACCCAATGGTCGTGGGACCGTTACCGTTCGCTCGAACACCCCTCATCAACCAGATTCAAAAAGACCAGTGATTGAAAAGGCACTAGGATCAGTTGGCAACAACTCTTCTACTTTCGAAAAGAAGTTGCTCATACCGTTGTCCACAAGAAACCCGGCTCTATAGAGATAAACTCTATCTTCTTCAAGTTCTACACAGAGAAACACACCAACAGCCGCATAAGATAAATCATCATAACTAGGTTACACAACAAACTGAAACTTAATATGTCAAGAAAAATCCAAAGGAAAGGGCCAAGCAATATTGAATGGTGATGGGGGCGGAGGCTTCCGCTCCTGCGAAAGATATGGAGCAGATGGCATACGAATAGATCTCCTATTAGTGCTATCACCATATAGATTACTTATCTCTTAGTGATAGGAATTAGGCCAAAAATTAGGATAATGTGAGGGCTCTCGGTCACATGGATAGTTCAATGCAAGCATATCTGGGCAGGATTAAATGTATGACAGGATTACCCAATATTGTCCAAATCCTCAATTAGTAGAGAAAGAAAATGGAAAATAGTAAAGAAAGCACTCTTATCCTATGTGACTACAACAATAGAACAGACAAAGCAGAGCACAGAAAACCGCAAGTAATTTCTCACATGGATCAATTTGGCAAAATGAAGAAAAATGAATTCTATCATCGCAGTACTCTAGCCTTAAACAGTCAGAAAAAATAAATAACGCAAATATCACTGATTCACTCATACTTCGCAAAACCAGTGCAAGATACCAAAGAAACTCTAACCGGAAGTTATCATATCTGGATAGGAAAGTGTTCTTGCCTCTTATCATTTGCTCGGAGAATCTTGTACAGGTCGTTCTATTCAATTCATCGTCTATCGTATTGTACCGGGTATTTAAGATCTTTAGCATTTTGACATATGTAAATAACTTTTTTTTTATAACTCAGGTGTCGGGCCACCTTTCGCGCACCTCAACTAATCTTGCGGGACCAATCCCACCACCCACTTGCCGAGGTCCCAAATAAAGCCAGAGCAAAACTTTGTATGGAGTATGGACTAGCAAATAACTCCGTATATCACTATAAATTACAAATATCCATAGTGAAAACAACATTCAACATATTCTAAATGTTTCAACAAAAGAAAAACATAATCAACAGCAGTAAGATATGCACATATCCAAGTAATGAATTTACAGGTTTACATGAGAAAAAAAAATCATAAAATCTTTTGTACAATAAGATGAAAAACTCATTTCAACTTCACACGGCTTAAAATCAGGTACTAGTAAATGATCAGTGCAATTTTCATTTAATTAAAACTAAAAAACACCCAACATATCACATACTTCCTAAATTTCTCAGTCCTGAGTTGGACAGTAAAAGATAATCAGAATTTTCGGCAAGAATAATTGAATCTTGGGGGCATTATAAAAGAAAAAAAGATGAAAATTTAATACAAACACAGAGATCTACATAAAGAAGTGGATTAAAGGCCTCTAAACGACTAATTACCTCATGATTGCAAACAGAAGCTTGAAAAAACTTAAAAACAGAAGCTTTGACTCTGCAGGTCAGCCACCAAAATCTACCGATTCTTGGAAATCGGAATGATTCCGACGGATAGAGGTCAAGTGAAGGAACGAAATCGAAGCAATTCTAGGGTTTTTGTCTGCTACTTGAGAGAAACCGGTGGTTTCTATTGGTTGAGGAACGGCGAGGAGAGAGAGAGAGAGAGAGAGAGAGAGATATGTGTCAGCGAAGATATTAGTACTAATATATTCCGGTGGTGGCTGGCGTGGATGTTCTTGAGGTTGAAGGGTGCTGAGCTATGCCACGTGTTCGCCGTGTTGGAATAAATGTGGTGATGTGGATTTAAATTAAATTAAATCAGTTTTTATGTTCTTGGTTCTTTGGAAAAGAAAACCAAATTGATGATTGGGATATAGTTTTATTTTGATGACAATTCAAAAAGTGGTTGTGCGAGTTAACTGGCAAAATCGAAAAAGGAGTAATGAGAAAAATGGTTCTGAGTGGCGGGCCGGTGAGTATTTAGAATATAACGAAATAAAATTTTAGAATTAAGTAGCATTTTCTTTTTATTGTTCTAGAACTAAAAGAATTAAGTTTTTTTTTTGACTTAAAAAATAATAAATATACTTTGTCTATGTTGGAGTATTGGAGTTAAAATTTTGGAGTTATACGAGGTGATGAGAAGGTGAAGGTAATAATAACTTGCTTAAAAAAAATAATTCAAAAATCACATTTTTTCATAACATAAAATAAATCTATAAAATATAATATTCATCCTCACAATTAAAAATGTACTCCCTCCGTCCAAAAATTTTCTCCGGTCTCCAAAATAAGAAGTTAAAAACAATAGTACAATTTTCTTCAAAAAAAATTCAGTAACTTATCAAATATCAATAAGTTCTTTTAATCTGTAAAAAAAGTTTGAGTTTTTCCAACAGAAATCGTATCAAATTTAATTCCTCGTTTTTCGGACCGAACAAACATTTTGGCACCGAGGTGGTACAAATCGTGCGTACTTTGCGCATCGGTTTCCAATTTTATTTTATTTTTATAAAGACAAGTATAAATGAAACAACAAAAATACAAGACAATTAATTACCACGTAGGCGAGACACACGTTGGCTGTGACGAGGAAGCTAATAAATCTAAAGCGAGGAGCTGAGTAGCTCGGCCCGGATCTGGGGGGGGTGGAGAATCCTCTTGGATCCGGATGGGGACACGTGGCGCGCTCCGGGCTCAGTTAAAGGTCTTTGCTTTTCTTTATGCGATTCCATTCGTTTCTGTTTGATTTGCGACGGTGGGGCCCCCGCATTGGTTGGTTCGAAACCAACGACGGAGAAAGGTGGTTTTCGTGCGGTGACGGAATTGCCCCCGCGAGGTTCCGCTATTGTCGAGAGTGCCTCCGAGGTTCGTCCACGTCATCTGGAAAATATCTAGTACTGGTTTGGCCTCGTGAAGGTCGTGACTTGGGTAGGTCGATTGGGTAGCAAATTGTACGTCGCCACGTGTTGTCCACTTGAAATTGGTATATTACTATAAATGGCCTACGGGAGAAATGATTGGGTGTTCCCCGGACATGACCACATGTTGTTTGAGTTTTGAGGGAGGTTTTTAGAGTAATGAGTCAAAAAAGATAGATAGAGAAAATCTATTGAAGACTATGCGCAGGAGTTTTGGGACCACAACAAAAAGAACAAGAAAGAAATAGTTAAGGTGAGTTTTGCGTACTGGAGGGCGGTGTTGCATAACATGTTGTGCATGGAAAATCCTTGCCGCTCCAATCTCGCTTCGCTGCTTAAAATCGTTCACTTTATAAAGCTCGTTGAGTAAAACAAGCATACTAAAAATCAGCTCGATCGGATATCATTAAGTGCCTCATCTGAATATTATTTATCTTGAAATTATTAAGGGTACTATTCTATCTATGTTTCGGATCTATTCGTTTCAAGATAACAACGTTCGAATGAGACACTTAATGATATCTGATCAAGTTGATTTTCGGTACACTCGTTCTACTCGACAAACTCTACGAAGTGAATGTTTCCGATCATTGGAGCGAGACCAGAGCGACGACAATTTGCTGTGCACAGCACCGCCCTCCCCTCCGAGTTTTGCCTTTTTGGTTGCTTTTTCTTTGCAAGATTTGGGTTAATCTTTTACACCATATTTTCTAACTCAACGAAAGGAATCGAAAAAGTATAAAAATATAAACTAAGTTGGAAAAACTTCCTATAAGATGACAAAAAAGATTTTTAAAAAAATAGTTTTTTCGAATTGTTCTTATTTTTCCTTCAAGGAAAAAATCGGAAAATTAACTTTTGTATAATGCATCTCTCAAAGAAAATACCAACAATTTATTTCCTTTTCTTTTGCCTACTCAATAGCACTTTATGTGTAAAATCTGACAAATACTTTAATTTCATTTAGCAAATTTGGAAAACTGTAGTTCATGTGAATTGTCTAGCGGGCATCCAGACTTTCAAGTAATAAACCTGCCAAGCCTTCAGATTTTCCAAGCAATTTTCTAAAATGCAGAACAAGACAAAATATAAAACAAATAAAAAACAATTTTCCCCTCTAAATAAACAATTCATCGGTTAAAACAGCGCCTGCATCTCCAAGGTTGCGGCCAAGCCAACTTTGACAAGTATCACGATGCCATTTTACAACAATTAGAACAATCAAACACTTGCAACATTTGTACTATTCGCAGACATTAACAACTGCGTTCGGCACCTCAAGCGGATCAGTAAAATCGTAACTTCACTTCTTCTGAAAGAAAACTCACTAAAACACAATGGCCGATGTTAAGATAGATATATATCCTGCATTACATCGCTGACCCCATTTAATGACAGGAAATCATTTCTAGGACGATGGATAAACACACAAAGCAGAGTACACGCATGAAGAAATTTAAATGCCATGCAGCTACATTCGATCAGCCCTGCTGTCATCCTCGCTCATCCCATCCCCAGCATTTCTGCAACCAAAATTGGAAACCGTGGTAAGATGAGTCGTGAAAAAAGTGCATTCAAGAAACAAAGAGGGGTGAAAAGCACGAGGCTGTCAATCAAATGAAATATTAACACACAAATCTCAATGAAAGAAAACTATTCTCGCTCAAGCACATAGTTGTGAAGATAGTAGAGTCTAACAAGCATGGATACGTCTACCGTCCTCACATATCTGTGTCCAACGCGCTCTAAACACGAGCCAAAAATGCCCAAATACATGCACAACATTTTCTTACTCTAGTATTTTTGGACACAATAGGGGGTCATATTGTAAATTAAAGTTCAACCATGGTCAAAATTGCGAAGAATGTTTCCGTCCTGAATACTTAAATAGTAAATTTTTCCTTTTCTAATACTGGCTGTAATTCAACTTACCCACTGTCAATGGCTACAGAAGACATTAAATAAATATCCCTAAGGCCTAGACAAAGCCCCTTCAGGTTTTAAGCAGCGGGAAAATCGCGAATAATTGTTTCTGAAGATATCAACATACAATTCACAAGTTCAAGTGGAAGAAGAACGTATGGTTTGTCTTGCTGATTTGTCCGCTTCAAACCACGAATCTAGAGTGATGTATGAAGTATAAACAAGCACAGCACACACAAGGAAACAGACAAGGGTCTTGGGTCCCAAGTTCTAACTAAATTCTTCCTGTAGTGATGAGTAGTCTCATTTCTAAACTTCTGCTTCAGCAAAAACGAAATGGAAACTAAATTAAATCTACAATCTAGAATTAGCAAACCAAACCTCCAAGAACTCGTCAGATTTCGAGCTTTTCTATCCAACTGAAGGTTTTCCAAAGCAGCTGAAGCATGAATTACATCCTCTGACAATTCATCACTGTCATATCTCCAGTTGTATTCATCTTTCCGGTAGCTAGTCATGGAGGACCCTCCTCTCCTATCTAAAAAGTAGTGAAAATATCAGTTATCATGATGAGAGCCAGAAGAAATTGGACTCCGAGGGCTGAAAAGTTTGAAAACGTACCAGATGCTTGAGAAACAGGATGCGGCCTAAAATAAGCAAAATTTAAGCATATCAATAGAATAGAAAAGAAAATGAAAGAGGATGACAGAATATTCAGAATTAACAATCGCCTTCCGCAAGCACCTTCCAAGTGGAGGTAAGCCACCAGCAACAGATGAGGACGAAGGTCTTCTAATGTTTCGTGATTCTAAATTGGAGAAAGACTCAGTTTCTGGAGTGGTTAATCTCCTTCCGGTACCTCTTGCTTGGGACAAATTCTGTAAAATCAGAAGTACTTAGCAGAGAAAAATAGCCATGCAGATCTTTGATTGATAAGTTAATGTAACAACCTTAAAAACAAAACACCATGGTACCACGTATGCGTTCATATATCTAAATAAAGCCAGCTAGCTAGAGTAAGCCATTAGGCCAATTACTGTTATATTCTGTACCTACACCCACTTTAAACATTTAAATAATCTCTACATAAGAATGAGAACCAAGCAAGCAACTATTCTTGCAACTTGTCCCGATGAAGCATCACATAGACACCACCAAAAGCTGGTAGCTGGAGTCTTTTTGCTTTCTCCTACAGCATTCAGCTGATACTTGGATCATTTTTAGTGGGAAGTCAATGGCTAACGAAAACACATACATCTCAAACAAATCGTCTTGCGATTTGAAATAGTAAACATGAAGAGATCCATTTGGAAACATAACATACAGAAAACCTATCACCCAAAGGCAGTCTGGACTCTCGAGTCTCTGGACCAATGCACGGCACTGAGAAAGGGTAACAGGTACAGACCTAACGTTCAGCCTCCAACCACTACCAAACAGATTAAAGTCTACTCCAGCTGAATTGTATACAAACTTGCACCTTTCCAGCATTTTACATCTGCAAGTTATATCTCCTGCTGAATGAGACCAAATACTTTTCTTCTCATGCACCAGCCACCTCCCTCAACCCTGTGTTGAGCTGCCAACCGACTTAGAAGCACTACACGGTAGCAAAAACACTAAGTCTGCACCACACTATTCGTTCCTATTACCAAGTATTTGTGAATTATATTCCGTCTTTCCACTATGTAACCATTTTTTTCCTAGCAACTCCATGCTCAGCATCTTTTGATGATTGAGAAGGAAAAGATGTTTTCTGCAACCATAATATTGAGAAATCTCATAGTGCTGATAACATTGTCTCAATCAATATACTTGAAACTAAATAATTGGAGAGAGGTTCTAGAATCAAGATTCAAGAGGTAGCAATGCAGGATACAAAATAAATGTATGGAATGTAAATTAAATAAAAGTTAAAATAAGAATTGGGAAGTAGTGAATCTCAAAAGCTAGTATATACCCAAGAGCAAGCATTTTCTCTTGATGAGCCTTCACAAAAACTGGAAGATGAATGGGCCAACACCGTACAACAGACGGTTTCCACAGACTAACACAAAACACTATTATGAGTAAGTAACCCACCTCATACTTCAAGAATCCTTCAAGGACATCCAAAAGCAAAGGAGCACTATCGCCATTCCTGTTAAGATCATAGCCATTCTTGCTACTAAATTCTTTCAACTCGGTCTTCCATGAATCCTTTTGCTGCAATTAAAAGTACAGCATTACACAATCCCATTACAAGGAATATAAAAAGGTGACTAGAATATATAAAAGGATCATTGTCCAAAATAGCATAGGAGAGTACGAAATTACCAAGTTACATTCAGGCTGATAAACTTTTAGAGTGTGGCTTAGTTGTGCCCAATCCAAGTATTCACATATCAATGCGGTAAGCAGCCTTCCTGCATTTAGCAGATAAAAGTGCAGGACAAGAAATGTAAGTCATAATATACTCACAGCTAACCAAACCAAACCAAACCAAACCGAGCCTTACGTCCCAATCACTTGGGGTCGGCTACATGAATCCGTTTCTTCCATTGAACTCTGTCAAGAGCCACTTGTTCACATAGACCTATTAGACTCATATCTTTGCTCACTACAGCATCTAATGTCAATTTAGGTCTACCCCTCCCCGTAATATTGCTACCTAGAGCTATCCTATCCACTCTCTTAACTACTGCATCTTCCGGTCTACGGTAGATATGCCCAAACCACCTTAGCCTATTTTCCCTCAACTTCTCCTCTATAGGTGCTACACCTACCATCTCACGAACTGTTTCATTTCTAATCTTGTCTCGTCTAGTCTTGCCACACATTCACCTCAGCATTCTCATTTCCGCTACACTCATTTTGCTCACATGTTGTTTCTTAATAGGCCAACATTCTGTCCCATAACATACTCACAGCTAAGCCTCGCATATTAAAATTCACAAGTACACACATGTGAACTAATTAAGATAAATCACTAGTGAACCAACAAGTAAACACCTGCTCAATAGGTTTATAATTGCCAAACTTCCCCGTAAACACATATGGCACATGTGAACAAATTATATTGGTGTTGAAGAAACTTAGTATGTGGTGTGGGTTTGCATTGTTTTGCCATTGTAGAAACTAGAAAGTCTATTTTATTAAGGTTGGTAGGCAGGGAGGCAAGCTCATACATTCCTCCAGTTCTGAGTACAAGGATAGGGAAACGGAAAGACGGTAGACAATAATCCTGAATTCATTCCACCCATCAATTTTAAATTTTAACTGTTCATATCCGGAATAGGTTGAAGTTCAGACAATCACTATGTTGCTGCAAAGCGTAAACCAAGTGAAGTATCTATATGAACACTCAAATGTATGTACAGGGAGAATTCTTTTGAGGTGAGGATTAGTGACTCCCCATTCAGAGGCAACGGAATTTAAGTGTTTAGTTATGCCAAGCTAATGTTGGGACAATATTGGACTTCAGTTGAGAAATCAATCCTAGAACACAACCATTTATTGTCATTTACACATTTTTACAACGCCAACTCCCAAGGAGAGGACTAGGGTTCAAGTGATATGAGCGTGTATGCGTGAGCATGAGTATTGCCCAACAAGAACTTGATCAAAACGAATTCTCCCTTTCGTAACTAGGGTTGTAAATGAACCGAGTAGCTCGCGAGCTCGGTTCGGCTCGGCTTGTTAAGACTCGGCTCGTTTATTAAACGAGCCGAGGTCGAGCTCGAGTATTCAGCTCGTTTACTCGGCTCGTTCAACAAAAGCTTGGCTCGTTAAGGGAGGCTTGGCTCGATTAAAGAGGCTCGTTTAGTAAATGACTAAGCTCGGCTCGTTAAGGGCTCGGCTTGTTAAGGCTCGAGCTGAGCTCGAGCTCGCCGAAGCTCGGCTCGGCTCGGCTCATTTACACACCTATTCGTAACTAGCATGAATCAGTCATGTGGATGAGGGTTGAGTGAAAGTCATGCCACCACATTCATTGCATGACCATACTTCCCGTAAACTGAATCCACCTCTGACTCGTATTCTGGACATGATAGAACAAATAACAAGATAAGAGCTAATTTAACAGTTTATTAAGGTTCAGTATGTAACAACAACCTCTGGTCATATAGTTTGACACTATAATGCATTGACTCTTCCAAAGTTGTAAAGTCCAAAGGTGGACTGATGAGCATCAACAACTCCCAAATTATGTATGGAGCATAACTAAAGGAAGACTTCAAGCATCCTACTTAGTTTCAGCCCAGGACCAGAAATCTCATAAAATTCAGCGTATTACACTTTATAGAGAGGAGTCAGAGGACATCAATAGTCCGCTGGGAATTGGGTCAAACAGTATGTGACTTTTCAGAAGCACGTGAGAACTAAATTGGGAAACCGTAAAACAAACATGGTTGTGGAGAACTACCTCATAAGCATCAACATCCAACAGATTCAAAGTCGTGAGAAGGAAGAATACTAGATGGCAAACCTGAAGGAGAAGCGTGAAGTTGTTTTGCACGGTCATTGCAGCTACCCAATAGAGCAGGAGGTAAACCTTCGTCCTTTTCTATTGCCCTGTCTTCCTCTTCAATTGCCTCGAATACACTTGCTCTAAGTTCAGCCTATAAATATTACATGCCAACCAAATATGAATTGACATATTTTCCCCAATAAATTTACAAGGAACATGTGAACTATATAATTACTTGGTATCTAACAGATTGATTCTAGGTTAGGTTATCATGTCAAGTGATAAGCATAACAATCAAGGTAAGAAGACTTTTGGTTTACAGTTCCACAAGGCTGACATTCCACACGCGTACAGAAGCCGATCAACATTTAAGGCAGCGAAGCCAAAAACTCCCGTTTATGGTGGATTGCTTCTAGGAGGATCCGACACCATCCCAACAATCAAACTCTTTCCATAACTTTCTCTTGATTCTGAGCATCATAACTTTGTGTCCTAATTGTGTTTGACATATCACGTTTTCCGCACCCACTGGCGCAAATGTCCCATCTGAAAACTCCAATGAATCAAAGCCGGTGCACCAAAAAACACCAATTTACCCCTCGAAATTCAAAAAAAGGGAGACGTTTTAACATTCTCTCTCTTCCCATTTTATTGACAACAATTCGTTCATCATCACATCATACTGGGTTGTAAACGCCTCGTGGGAAAAAAAAAAGAGATCTTGTTTCTTTCTTTTTTTTGGCAAAAAATTGGAGCAATTTACTCTTCCTATCGCTCTTAAAAGTAGCAAAATCGAACCTTTTTCAACCGAAATCAAATCTTTGAAAAGACTAGAAATTTAAAAAAAGATACAGAGTGAACCCTAAATGGCCGGCAACAGCAATCAAACAAATGAAATGATGTTCCAAGTAAATACAAACACAGATAAGGTTTCATCAACGCCTGATTTATCAACCTATTGAGCCTCATTGTAGAAACTCGACATAATTGAAGGGAAATGGAGCGAGAGAGAGAGAGGTACTCGGATCTTAGCGAGGACGCCTTTCTTTTCTAGGGTTCGAGTGACGAGGGTCTTCAGGTCCATCATCTCGCGAGTGTAATCGTCCATTTTGATGTTGCTTCTGTGTTCCCAAGCTCACAAAGCGCTCGCTCTCCTCAACTGGGGAGTATGATGCCGTTCTGCAGTTCTCGATACTTTCCTTCCCCTTGCGTTTTGGCGTGAGCGATATGAGAGAGAGAGAGAGAGAGAGAAGTGTACGATTGGGTGTCATTAGATTAGAATTTAATTTAAAGCCAATGAGCTTGCCCAAATGAGTATTTTTCTTGTCTTTATTTAAATTTGTGCATTTGTTAGATTTTTATTTTTTCATAATAAGAAAATTTTAAAAAGTAAATATTATTACCGACATCTATTTTTTTGAATAAAAATAAAATTAAGCTAATAAGTTATTTTTCTGTCTTTAAAAAAAAAAAGATTTTGATGGTAATTTTTTACTTTTAAAATTTTTCTCGTTATGACAAACCAATAATTCAAAAAAAATTAACTAAAAATTAACAAATGTAATTTTTTTTTTCAATAGTAACAAAAAAAAAAAGCTATTTGGCTAAACAATAGCTTAGTTGGCATCACCTACCGCATTTTTTAGTGGAGGCCTGTGTTAGGTCTCATAAGGGGCGGTTGGTTGGGACTCAGAGCTATGAATAATCTCTGGAACTCCTGTAGATTAACTTACTAACTTTCAATACCTCCACTGATGTATACAATATTGGCAAAAAAGAAAAAACACAGTAGATTAAAAATTCAAAAGAAAATTGATTGTCACATCCCCTTTAAATGCACTCTTTTTTTTTTGTTTTGTTTTTATAGTGATGTAGAATTACATGATTACTCTTTTAATGTGTGACGGGAAATATGTATGAAGGGTAGTTTTGTAATTCTACATGTATGATAGACTGGAGCGCACTTGAACAAAAGGACGGTGTGAAAACCAATTTCCATTCAAAAAGTGTAATACAACTTTAAAACTCAAACTCGGACATAGTTGTTTCTGCAATCGTTTAATAAAATTGAATTCATATGTGTCAAATAACTTTGGATGCAATTGTGTCGGGAATTATATTTGCAAGTTGGGTTTCTATCTAGAATTGCTATTAGAAATCAAAATCCCGTAGACACTCGTACCTCTGATATGAAATGAAACTTTAGTTTCGGTCCCGACACACAAATATAATCGGATGTGGACACTGTGTCTCGTATCACAACAAACAAACAAAAATAAGGGCAAATGACGGCTAAAGACGTGTTTTGATAATTAATACCCGTCAAAAATATTTTCAGCATTCAGATATTCTCAGCTTGTTATTGACAGGTATTAATTATCAAAAACACCTCCTGCGCCATCATTTTCTCCAAAAACAACCATTCTCGCATTTTGTCAAGTGCATGTGATATTTGTGGGTTTCCATTTACTATATTCATTTTCCCCTTGATACAAGTCCACCCCAGCCCACATGCCAAGCCTGCCAGGTTCCAGCGGGCTTTATTTCTAGCAGGTCCGGTCCTAAAGACTTTTAGCCCAATCACTCATCGACGTGGATGGCCCATGCTTTTGCGCAGGTCGGGCTTTTATTACGTTCTTAGTAGAGGTGGCAATTCTAACCCATATTTCTTAACCCGTCCAAATCCGTCCACTTGTAACCCAACCCAATCCGCACATACTGTATAATGGGTTGATATGGGTTCAACTCATGTCAACCCATATTTTTATGGGTTTAGATGGGTTGAGAGTGGGTTTAATATGGGTTAGAATTAAAAATGGTCCAAACACCTATTTTTCTCCCTTGCCCACACAGCAGCACTGTCTCCCGAGTCCCCACTTTTCAAAGCATTACTGACTACAAAAATGATACTTACACACCAATCCAAACACAACAACTTACACAACCTCTCACATACATGTGGGCTCCACATACACTACTATGTGTGGGCCCCACATATATGTGAGAGCTTGTGTAAATTGTTGTGTTTAGATCGTTGTGTGAGTAGCATTATCCGACTGACTAAATGCAATCAATCCAATTCACCCATCTCTCTCTCTCTCTCTCTCTAAAAGCAATCAATCCAATTCACCCATCTCTCTCTCTCTCTATCTCTCTCCAATTCACCCATCTCTCTCTCTCTCTCTCTCTCTCTCTCTCTAACTGTTTTGGCAACAAAAAAGCAAAAATAATATAATTACAAGACCAATCCTTTGAGCTCCTCTTCCTCTTTTGGACCTTTTTTTTTTTGTCTTTATTCAACTTTTTCGATTTTATCGTTTTGCGACAAGTATTTTACGATTTTTGATTTGCTCCAATTATAAAAGTAAAAAAATTATGACTTTTACCCAAATATTTTTAAAAGCATCCAAGATAAAGCCTAAAAAATCAATTGTTGGGATTTATCTTGAATATTACAAAAAATATTAGAGTAAAAGTAAAAAAAAATTACTTTTTCGATTATCTCGTCGAGACGAACTAATAGGAATAAAAAGTTTATCGCAAAACAAACAAATACAAAAAAAATTTGAATAAAAACAAAAAAAAGTCACTTGACTTTTTAATCCAAACCTAAGCGGCGGCTTCGGCGAACGCAACGAAAACCGAAACTGTACAATCATCGCCCTCCAGACAATTCTCTAATGCAGCCTCTAACTCCTCATTGAAGTTACGTTACTATTTCGAAAAGAAAAAAAAAACCCTAAAATTTTAAAGCTTTTTCACCCTCTAATTGCTTCATTTTTATTAAAAAAATGAATTTCAATCATAAAATTTTACGTTTTTGAATCCTCGACAAATCAAAGAGGGAGGGGGGGGGGGGCGGAAGAGAAAAATGGGTCGGGTCGGGTCGGGTTTGGGTTTGGCTTGACCCATATTTGACCCGACCCGTTTCAATCAGTTTACTTTTCAACCCATATTTAACCCGCTCATATTTGACCCACGGCCTGTTTCAACCCGCCCGGACCCGCCCGTTTGCCACCTCTAGTTCTTAGGAGGTGTTTTCAACTTTTCACTAACAAAAATACTAAAAATTTAATGTATTTTTTTTTAACGGCGAAAGTTTTTTTTTTAATCAAAGGTAACGGATACAAAAGATTAAAAAAGCATCCCAATGAGGTTGGAATCCTAACCCCCGACATTCATAGGCATCTCAAGCCCAAAAGGAATCAAGGTTGGCAAGAAATCAAGAGAAAACTTAACGCATTTTACCATCTCGTTTGCACTAACAAATTTTTTTTATTTTATCATTTCGTTTCCCGAACAAAAAAGCTGTCAACAAAAACTTTTTTTTTTGCTACAGTAACTCTACTCACAAACTCATCAATAACTTATTTATCATCGGAAACAACTTGACATTTCTTAACAATTTATTCACTACCGGAAACACATAACAACTTCTCAACCACAAATAAAAATCTACAAATTTTTTATTAACTGAAACACCCCTAATAATTTATGTTTTTGACATGTACGTGGATTATTTTTCTGTATAGCCATATTGGTCCACACATTTGGATTTTTTTTTATTGGGTTGATGATCAGAGGTCTCCAGAGAGGAGATTGGTCGAGCACACATAGGTTAAGCTAAGATTTTTGAACTTTTTTTTTGTTGGCGACTTTTTGGGCTTTTTCTTGAATATTTTCAAAAATATTAGGGTAAAAGTCTAATTTTTTACTTTTCCAATTTGTCTTAACAAGGCGAATCAATAATTCAAAAAATTTATTTGCTAAACCAAAAAATGCAAAAAAAATAAAATTGAATAAAGATAAAACAAGAAAACCCCAAAAATCCCACGAAGCTCTTGGCAGAACTTAGCCATAGTACATATAGTCGGGGAAGGGAGCCGAAGCCTTTTTTCAGTGCACTAGGCTCTGTTTCAGAACAAAAGAAAAAAAGTTTTTTTTTTTAAGAAGACAATTTCAATCTCAAAAATTATAAGCTTATTGAAATCTAAAAATATGCAATATGAATATTGTTTGAAAGCTCTTTATACGATGCAAAATAAATTAAAAAATATTTTTTATTTATATTATTTTTAAATTTAAAAATATAAAATAAGCTATTTATTTTTTAAGAAAATTTTTGGGACAGGCCTAAGGGTTACTAATCAATGAAGTCCACATGGCTGTGGCCGCAGAGAAAAGTTGCAACTGAGTTTTCTTGACATGACCTCTCTTTTATGGGGGAAACGTGCTTCTCTTTATTTGTAGGCTTGGAGCTGGAGGGTTTCCTCCCCATTGCCTTTGAATTTCAAAGGAAAATTACTATGAATTCCCCTTGAAAAGGAAGGTAAAGAGGAAATTTGAGGGGATACGTGCTCCCCGTGCATCTCCCCACATCAGATAATTGTTCCCCCATATAACAACAGTGCATCGTTCTTGTCGTCTTCACTCTCGTCTCTCTCTCTCTGCAATACTCATCGGAGAACCCCTCTCTCATCATCTCCGACCACCTATTTCTCTCTTTCTCGCGCGCGGGTTCTCTCCTCACTCTCTTCACCACCAATTCTCTCCCCTCTTTTCTGCGATTTGCAGGGTTCCTACTCCCTCAAGTTTTTTGACAGTGGCGGAGGCGAGTCACGGCGGCAACGAGCAGTAGTAGTGGAGGAAATGGGTACCTCGTCAGGGTGGGAAAGAGGGATTAGGAGGGGTAGATTCGTCCGAAAAAGAGGAAATTTGGGGGGATTCCACAACAACTGGTCGAGGGTCGCCCATCGCTAACACCCCTCAGCCGATGTTAGCTGGTGCAGTGGAATACAGGGTAAAGACAATACCCCCTCCCTTTTGGGATCCCAAACGGGGTATTAAGGTGGGTCCCAGGTGTTATAAGGGGTATTGTGCCAAAAACGAAATTGAGAATATAACAAATCAACAAACGATAAATAAGAACACAAGGATATACGTGGTTCTGTTCAAGCACAAAGCAAGAACGTACTCCACGGGGAAAAGAGCAAGAGAATTCACTATAAACGGGGAGAGAAACAAAGAGCCGGCTATACCCGTAACTCTACTTGAAGCACCAAACAGATATCTAGGGACAAATCTCTGGTGGAACCCAAAAGGGAGACACAAACCCTTGGTGGAACCCTAAGAGATGAACAAAACCCTAATATCTAAGCCCTTGAACAAAAGACCATAACCCTAGGAAACCCCAAGATCCCTATTTATAGGAAAACACTAAATAAACCTAAACCGAATAGGAAAACGAATCCTAGACTATTTAGGAATTCTAGTCAATTTCCGGGGAGATAACATAACACCCCTTTACAATACCCCATCCAAAGAGGCCCTGGGTTACAAAATGGGGACTATATTATGGCAGATACAAGAGAAAAATAAGAGAATTCGAAAAACTCTTTTTATGATTAGTGCTGATCATTTTAATGCAAAGAAAAATCAGTTGATCCAGAACGTCCTCTTCTGCCAAGAACAAAAGTGATACTGAGTAGTAACGAATACGATATAGACACAGACAAAGACGCACAGATCCGAACACATATGTATGCAAAATCGATCAATTTTGTGAGCTCCGAATCCACATTTACCGTGTGAGACCCATGTGCATCAAATGATTCCGAAAGCATTTGCGTCCCAAAATGTGCGCCTTCCTATGTGGTATCAGTAGCATTGCATGCTCAAATAATGAGGGAGGAGAAGTTGATGTTCACAAAATCTCGACACTAAAAAGTCCAAGCATTAATTTAAATTGAAAAAGCTGATTCAAGGCTTCATCTATCAGGTCAATTTCTTCAATTTGGAGTTGTTGAATTGTTAGCTTAAAAATGTAAAAGCCAATACACTTTACGAGCATGAAAATGACTAAAGAAAACAAGTTGGAACTGCCTTCTACCTAGCTAGTACTACTACTTTTCTTCATTCTTGCACATAGAAATCCCTTTTTGGGTCTGGGTTTTGGAAGAGGTTTTTGAGAGTAATAAATGAAGAGAGATAGATAGAGTGTTGGGATTTGTCCCACATCGGTTAATTATTTTCTCAAAAACTAGTATATGGGCCTGGGCGGCCTCTCTACTATTTGCTAATTGGTTTGAAGTTAGATGCTTTAACATAGTATCATAGCTAAACTTTCAGAAGTTTTTCCCTGTCGTTTGTGCCACATTTGCACTTTGTTTCATTGTGATCCATGTGTTCCGGATCCTTTGTTGACTTTTGCACGTGCGGGAGAGTGTTGGGATTTGTCCCACATTGGTTAATTATCTCTTTCAAAACTAGTATAATTCAAATGCTTGAGAACAAGAGTCGCTGAGGACATCTGTTCGCTACGAGAGTGCAGTGCACCTCGATGAGCTCTACCAATACCTTATATCATCCTGATCTAAATTGTTCAATTTTTAAATTTGTTGAACACTAGTACATCTTTATTAAAGGTAAAGTTTACTTGAAATTGCTAACCTCGTAGAATCCTATGAAAAGAAGATAATGAGAGTATTGATTAATTAAGAGTACGATAAAGAAGCAAACATCGAGAAGCTGTACAAAAAAAAAAAGGAATCACATCAAAGTTGGAATCCATTGTGAAAAAGTCACCATCCAAAAGTTCCAAATGGATATATAAAATAGACTTGGAAAAGAAATACTAGTACACATATATATCATGACACGGGATAACAAGTGGGTTAGGCTCTAAAATATGTGAGACTCTCCACCAATTTGCGATCCTTATAACCCACACACATATAAGTACGGTACCATAATAGCTAACTGTCACGCATCCTCAATTTTACATACACCAACAACAAGCAGATAGCCGGGCAAGTGAACCGCGACTCATCAGATCAACAGTTCAAGTCCCGACGACTACTTCCCCCTCCCTCCCCCCACCTACCGAACGGACGATAATATGACAACGAAAAAGGATAATTAAAATTTTCCCCTTCTATCAAATAGTATAATGGAGTACATAAGTCAGCTTATTTCGATACTTTGTCTCTCTTTCTTCCCAGTCCCACCAGCGATGCCGCCGCCATCTTCGCCTTCTTCATCAAGTCTCGAAACATCTTTTCCTTGATTTGGCCTCTCCGTGGGCGTAACTTTTCTTTCATCCCTTGCATTTTGGTGCCTTTGGATTCCATTGTTTTGTGCAGCACAATTTGGAATTAAAAAGCAGAGGAGACAATTGTTCTCTGTGTTTTCTTCAGAGAAGAATGTAAAAAAAAGAGGAGAATTTCTACTCAAGGTGAGTACTCTCCAAGAACGAGTAGGACAGCTTGCAAATGACACCTGACAACACACACACACATATATATACACCACGTGTGTATAGGCTGCTTGGGGGAGAAGAATATAATAATAATAATAATAATAATACCAGTCAAAAGGATAAATTTGGGGCCGTTCCAATTTAAGAAAAAGTTCATTTTTTTTGGTCCAAAAAGAATGTTTGTTCCAGATTTTTTAACCTTCCTTTTTTTTAAAAATATTAGACCAAGGGGCAATATGGGTGTCTGGAAAAAGGGGAGGGAAAATGGCGGAGTGTTTGGAAAAGTTGAATAAGTCCAAGGGGCAATATGGTCATTTATGGCAATAATCATTTTAAAAAAGAACAACTTTTAAGAGAAAGTAGAATGGATCTTCGGTTTTGGTACTGTTCATGATGCGAAAAGGTACTTTTGAAAACAGAAGCAAAACTGGGACGGCTAAATGTGAACATGACTTTAGGTGAACAAGTCAGCCAAGATTGGTGTAGTACCCTAATACTAGTGTGAACGGCACTCTGGCTTTGATTTTAAAGGGTGACTTTGAATTTTCATGGGAATTTTATAGATTTGCAACAAGACATCATCACTCGAATGTGGGATTCTATCAGTACCCCAGGGGTCTGGCGAGGTGAGGTTGAGAAAGGTAATAAGTGATTTTACTCCATGAGAGAATAAACTAAATATATTTCGATACATGCGTGTAAATGCTATTAGAGTTTACGAAAATCCTAATCTTACATAAAAAGTAACACAAGAAGAGCATTGTATTTTAGACCTCATGCACTATGCAGAATACGGTACTTTTTTTAACAGGATGAGGCCCCCGACTAACTAAAGTTTTTATTTTTTATGTACTTATTTTTTTACTTTACTTGACCGATCATTCTCTCACAATACATCATAAGTACTTATTTTAGTTAACTGAGCCTAATTCCAGTAATTCATGTTTTCCTTACAACATCGGACAGATATGATTTGAATCAATTGCAATACTTCATTAACGAAAAGTAGGACAACATAACGTTTTTAATATGTCGTCTTTTCCACTATTATGACATGAATCTGAGCGACAGTATTGAGTGGATAGTACTAAAAATTGGTTAAAAAAAAAAAAAAGGAAGAAGAGATTTTGGTATTAAAAACTGGGAAATGTTCATCAGTGGCTGCTAGGTCCTTCCACCATGTGCATGGGGAATGTCAAGCCAATGGGAATAAAATTGTAAACTAAGGACAAAGAACTCTACCAGTGGTACTACGCTCGCCACTCTGTTTCATCGCTCAACATATCACCGTCCGTTTTGACAATTAATGAACCGAATTGGAAAAAAAAACCCTTTCAGTCGGTGAGATTGACAACAGTGAGGAGAGCAATCAATAAATGTGGAAGTCTAATTTTCTTGTTGGCAACTTTTTGGGCTTTTTCTTGAATATTTTAAAAAATATTAGGGTAAAAGTCTAATTTTTTACTTTTCCAGTTTGTCTTAACAAGGTGAATCAATAATTTAAAAAATTTATTCGCTAAACCAAAAAATGAAAAAAAAAATTGAATAAAGAGAAAACAAGAAAACTCAAAAATCCTAGGAAGCTCTTGGCGGAACTTAGCCATAGTACATATAGTCGGGAAGGGAGCTGAAGCCTTTTTGCAGTGCCACTAGGCCCCGTTTCAGAACAAAAAAAAAAGTCTTTTTTTTTTTTTTTTTATAAAAAAGATAATTTCAAGCTCAAAAATTATAGGCTTATTGAAATCTAAAAATATGCAATATGGATATTGTTTGAAATATCTTTTATACGATGCAAAAAAATTATTTTTTATTTATATTATATTTGAGTTTAAAAATATAAAATAAGTGTTCATTTTTTAAGAAAGTTTCTAGAACGGGCCTAACGCTTACTAAATCAATGTAGTCCACATGGCTGTGGCTGCGGAGAAAAGGTTGCAACTGAGTTTTCTTGACATTGACTTCTCTTTTAGGGGGGAAACGTGCTTCTCTTTATTTGTAGGCTTGGAGCTGGAGGGTTTCCTCCCCATTGCCTTTGAATTTCAAAGGAAAATTACTATGAATTCCCCTTGAAAAGGAAGGTAAAGAAAGGAGCGAATTTGAAAGTAAGCCACTGAAAAATTAAGAAGAACAAAGGAAGGAAGGGCGAGCTGGGACTTGAGGGTTACAAAATGGGGACTATATTATGGTAGATACAGAAGAAAAATAAGAGAATTCGAAAAACTCTTTTTTATGATTAGTCCTGATCATTTTAATGCAAAGAAAAATCAGTTGATTCAGAACGTCCTCTTCTGCCAAGAACAAAAGTGATACTGAGTAGTAGCAAATATGATATAGACACAGACAAAGACGCACAGATCTGAACACATATGTATGCAAAATCGATCAATTTTGTGAGCTCCGAATCCACATTTACTGTGTGAGACCCATGTGCATCAAATGATTCCGAAAGCATTTGCGTCCCAAAATGTGCGCCTTCCTCTTTGGTAT
Organism: Rhododendron mucronatum var. ripense; assembly: GCA_019656295.1. Lineage (NCBI taxonomy): Eukaryota > Viridiplantae > Streptophyta > Magnoliopsida > Ericales > Ericaceae > Rhododendron > Rhododendron mucronatum. The sequence continues at coordinate 5,398,130 of BPLT01000011.1, forward strand.
CCTTAGCATTGCATGCTCAAATAATGAGGGAGGAGAAGTTGATGTTCACAAAATCTCCACACGAAAAAGTCGAAGCATTAATTTAAATTGAAAAGCTGATTCAAGGCTTCATCTATCAGGTCAATTTCTTCAATTTGGAGTTGTTGAATTTTTAGCTTAAAAATGTGAAAGCCAATACACTTTACGAGCTTGAAAATGACTAAAGAAAACAAGTTGGAACTGCCTTCTACCTAGCTAGTACTACTACTTTTCTTCATTCTTGCACAGAGAAATCCCTTTTTGGGTCTGGATTTTTTGGAAGAGGTTTTTTAGAGTAATAAGGGAAGAGAGATAGATAGAGTGTTGGGATTTGTCCCATATCGGTTAATTATCTCCTCCAAAATTAGTATATGAGCTTGGGTGGCCTCTCTACTATTTGCTAATTGGTTTGGAGTTGAATGCTTTAACATGGTATCAGAGCTACACTTTTAGAGGTTTTTCCCCTTTGTTTGTGCCACAGTTGCACTTTGTTTCATTGTGATCCGTGTGTTCCAGATCCTTTGTTGACCTTTGCATGTGCGGGGGGAGTGTTGGGATTTGTTCCACATTGGTTAATTATCTCCTCCAAAACTCGTATAAATCCAATGCTAGTAAAACAAGAGTCTCTGAGGACATCCGTTCGCTACGAGAGTGCAGTGCACCTCGATGAGCTCTACCAATATCTTTTTTTTGGATAAGCACTCCTTTCATAAAAGCACGAAACACATTACAATCTCTTAGGGGCATACCCCTGCTATACACTGCCTTTTACAAAGAATTAACCACACTATACTATATCTATACAGCAAGGACAAAACTATTCATCTAGCTAGACCAAAAATTTTCCCAGAAAGCTGCCAACTATCACATAAGACCTTGTTTTCCTGAGTAGGCTTCACACCCCGCTTGGAGCTAAGAGAATCCCTTATAGAATTGATAATGTGGAGAAGCAACCAGTCTTGAGGGAGGGCTTGGTGTTGAAAAACTCTTTTATTCCGTTCCAACCACAAACTGTAGACTGTAGCAGCCAGAGAAGTCTTCAAAATCACACTTCGGAAGCTATTATCGTGAACATTCTGAACATACCAAGCAATCACATTAGCTAACAAATGGGGCACTGGACTATTAGAAGACTTACACCAAACAGAATGCCACACAGAACAAGACACGGGGCATTGGAAAAAAAGATGGTGATGAGGTTCCAATCCAGTAGCACAGAAAACACAGTCCACAACGACATTCATGCCCCAACTAAACAGCCTATCCTTTGTACTCAGTTTATGCTGGATTGCTAACCATAAAATAAAAGCCCAACGAGGAATGTTCCTACTAAACCAAACAATCTTAGTCCACTGTTGTATAGGAAGTTTAGCCCGAATAGCTTCCCAAGCTGAGTGGACAGAATACCCAGTCGGGTGAGGGAGCCAAACAACCGAATCCTCCTCTCCACAAATTGGCTTGAAAGTAGGAGGAGTCTGAGACATGATTGTTTGAGTGACCCTATTCCTTTGCCGTGGCCATTTCCAGTCCCCATTATGAACAATAGAAGACACCTTTGAATGTAATGATCTGCCAAGGTTAAAGACAACACTCTCTCCAAATCTATTGAATAAAGGGCCAAGAGGGTGCCAATTGTCAAGCCACAAGAAGGTACCTTGACCATTGCCAACCTTATATTGAATTAAAGGCTGTCCAACGCTTCTAAGGCCAAGCACTTTCCTAATAGTCCAAGAAGCATCAATAGGGATATCCATAGACCATATCATCCTGATCTAAATTGTTCAATTTTTAAATTCGTTGAACACTAGTACATCTTTATTAAAGGTCAAGTTTACTTGAAATAGCTAACCTCGTAGAATCCTATGAAAAAGAAGATAATGCGAGTATTCCTTAATTAAGAGTACGATAAAGAAGCAAACAGTTAGAAGCCGTACAAAAGATTGGAATCACATCAAAGTTGGAATCCATTATGAAAAAGTCACCATCCAAAAGTTCCCAATGGATATATAAAATAGACTTGGAAAAGAAATACTAGTACACATATATATACATGACACGGGATAATTAGTGGGTTAGGCTCCAAAACATGCGAGACCTCACCAATTTGCGATCCTTATAATCTACACACATATAAGTACGGTACCATAATAGCTAACTGTCACGCTTCCTCAATTTTACGTACACCAACAAGAAGCAGATAGCCGGGCAAGTGAACCGCGACTCATCAGATCAACGGTTCAAGTCCCGACGACTACTTTCCCGGCTGATGAGTCACGGTTCTTTGTCTCTCTTTCTTCCCAGTCCCACCAGCGATGCCACCGCCATCTTCACCTTCTTCATCAACACTCCAAACATCTTTTCCTTGATTTGGCCTCTCCATGGGGGTAACTTTTCTTCCATCCCTTGCATTTTGGTGCCTTTGGATTCCATTGTTTTGTGCAGCACAATTTGGAATTAAAAAGCAGAGGAGACAATTGTTCTCTGTGTTTTCTTCAGAGAAGAATGTGAAAAAAAGAGAAGAAAATTTCTACTCAAGGTGAGTACTCTCCAAGAACGAGTAGGACAGCTTGCAAATGACATCTTAGGGACAACACACATATATATACACAACATGTGTGTATAGGGTGCTTGGGGGAGAAGAATATAATAATAATAATACCAGTCAAAAGGATTCACAAATGTGAACATGACTTTTGATGAACAAGTCAGCCATGATTGGTGTAGTACACTAATAATACTAGTATGAACGGCACTCTGGCTTTGATTTTAAAGGGTGACTTTGAATTTTCATAGGGAATTTATAGACTTGCGACAAGACATCATCACTCGAATGCCGGATTCTATCGGAACCCCAAGGGGGGTTTGGCGTGCAAACACTTTTAGTGTTTACGAAAATTCTAATCTTACAGAAAAAGTAATCCAAGAAAAATATTGTATTTTGAACCCCATGCGCTACGCGGAATACGGTGTTTTTTTTTTAACACGATAAGGTCCCCGTTTTACTAAATTTTTTATTTTTATGTACTTATTTTTTGCTCTACTAAACCGATCATTCTCTCTCAATACATCATAAGTACTTATTTTAGTTTGCTGAACCTAATTTCGGTAATTCAAGTTTTCCATACAACATCGGACAGATATGATTTGAATCAATTCAATACTTTATTAACGAAAAGTAGGACAACATAAGGTTTTTAATATGTCGTCTTTTCCACTATTATGGCATGAATCTGAGCGACAGTATTGAGTGGATGTTACTAAAAATTGGTAAAAAAACAAAAAAAAGAAGAAGAGAATTTGGTATTAAAAACTGGGAAATGTAAAGATTCAGTGGCTGCCAGCTCCTTTCACCATGTGCATGGGAACGGTCAAGCCAATGGGAATAAAATTGTAAACTAAGGACAAAGAACTCTCCTAGCGGTACTAAGCTCGTCACTCTATTTCATTGTTCGACATATCACCCTCCGTTTCGATAATTAATGATTCAAATTTAAAAAAAAACTCTTTCAGATGGTGAGATAGACAACAGTGAGGGGAGCAATCAATAAATATAGAGTGGTGGGCGTAGACTTTCTAAAACTCTGTATAACTTATTATATACCACATGTTTCTAGAAGATAAGCTTAGCTAGCTCTACCACTCTATATGTGGCTCAAATAAATTAACAAGTCAAAGTCACCAGCTTCCTTGTGATTAGTACTTGCATGGGCGGCTGCACAGCATGACCAAAGTGGGAGATTTTTAATTGTGGAGCGGGTATATCCCACATGGTATTCGTTCGGCGTATTCAAGTCATCCGATACACTTTTAGACGGCTCAAATTGAAACCCTCTCTCTTTTCTTATCCAACACTTTCTCTTTCCAAATCTGGGCCGTTAAAAAATGAAATAAATTGCTCGGATGCGTGAACAGGCACTACATGGTACCCACTCCACACTGAAATTTTCGGTAGAGGGAGTATTTTTCCCTACAAAAGCTCTACCCATGCATTTTCTACTACTTCTTTCCAATTACATCACATGCATGTTTGATAATGTGTGGAAAATCCATTGATTTGAAAGCCTGTGGAAAAAAACATGTGTGAACGCCAATCTTACCTAACATCTATTGATGTTGATTGGGAAAATGCTTTTCAAAATTCTCAGTGTAAATTTCATAGGACAATTGGAGGAAATATACGAGGTAAAAGGAACAGTACTAGAAACTATTTTCACAGCAAAGTTTCCCAAGATAACCTGTTTTCCATAAGTTGTTCTTCAAATTCCCAACAAGGAAAAAATGTTTCTGCACAAAGATGGAACCAATACATAGAGATGACGAGTGTTTTAAAGTTCAAATTTTCAGGCGCGTTAAGACAAATTATTCGATATTACTATATTCACGTTATTTATTTTTTGTTCATGTTGAAGAACAGAATTTTAAAAGAAAAAAACTATTACTGAAAGTCTCAAAAAGTTCACAAATGCAAAAAAAAAAAAAAAAAATTGGTGAAGTTAGTTTTTTGCTGTCTTTAGGGTAGTCTTCTTATCGAAAGTTTTTTCAACTTCGATTTAGATTTTGTACCTTTTCAATTCCTTCCATCGAGACAAGCAACTCAATTCAAAAATTACCAATCATCAATAGTTGCTCTTTGTTTGGTCAAAAAACACAAAGCAAATGAAAGGGGAAATGAAAAGTTCCACAACAAATAAAAGTTCGAAGAGTCAAGTCAAAAGAGTTGACTGGACAATTCTAGTGAAAACAACACATTCAGGCAGGTCCTCAATTGGCCTGACTTCAACTGTGCTCTGATTGGCCTCTTACCTTGGTCTATCCAAAACCTTGTACCTCAAACCCTGGCTGACTTCCAGCTCTATTCTACTCAATTATCTGTTGAAATTGATTTTGAGCTGTTCACACTAATGAGTAAGTTCTGGACCACAATTTATTGATTTTGTCTTTTATTCAATTTTTTTTTGCGTTTGTTAGTTTTACGTCAAATTTTTATGTGACATTGGTTTGTCTTGACTTAGTTTGTGTACTTTTCTAACACCCACGCACCCGACAATCACTTGCAGCCAACACCCCCGCAAGAAAAAAGCTAAGTTGGCAAGACACCAACCAAAGCCTAAACCAAGACAGAGAAAAGACAGCCAAACAAAGCCACGATCACAGAATGGCTAGCCTCAACCTCAATGTGAAACAGAACCCAGCAAATTAGCCTAAAACAAAACCAAAAACCAAAGGCGAAGCTTCTGGATCATCAAATGACCCATGAGGAATATGCAGCAACAACAGAATACAACATCATCTCTAGCAGCAGCCCTACGATCAGCCAAAATTGGACCCCAGAATGAAGCTGCTTTCCAAGATTTTCCCATTTGAATAACAGCAGCAAACATATTTGACAGCAGTAAATATTGCAGCAATACTTGACCAACCTTCCAACAAAACCCCTACTCCCAAAGACCATTTCTCAACATACATCTTTGAAACAAACCACAGAAGCAGCACCTGACCAACTTTCACCAAAACATTATACCCAGAGAAAACAAGCGGACACAAACTCCTAAGTTTTACCTTTCTAATACCCTCCAAACATCTCATGAAATCCTCAATTCTATAACCCTTGATGTTGTATTTACCTCAGATTCATATAGCCGCTCTCACCTTAACTACAGCCATTATGTCCTTTACCTCCGGATTTCTCTTTCTGAAAATCAAACCATTTCTTGCCTTCCATATTGACCACATTGCTGCATAGAAACAGGCCTCCCAGACATGTTTTTTCAATATTTTAAACTTATTTGCTCACCACCATTCCATAAGCTTCAATAAGTCACCAGGACAAGACCTTTCTAGATTCCACCACTGAATAATTGCACACCAAAACTGACAATGCATAACAAGGTGCTTTGGAGTTTTCTCTTCTTCTGAACATAATGAGCATATGCCTCTCTATTGTCATTCTGGACTAGAATCCTCAACTTACATGACGGACCTAGTTGCAATACTATCTTGTAGGGCTTGCCATGAGCACACTTCCACTTCGGTTGGGAACAAATTTTTACACACAACATTCAAAGGATCATTTGTGGTTTGAATCAGTTCCTCCAATTTTGCATAAGCTGACCTTAGAGAAAAAGTTCGATCAGAGCTCCATAACCATTGCATTGAGTCATTCCTTGAGGGGTCCAAGACAACATAAATGAGTCTTTGATGCAGCCTATCCCACACAAATATAGCTCTTCTGAAATTCAGGTTCCACCTTCCATTACTTGTATTCCCAGCCAAATCCATAGCCAGAGACTGCTTCTGTGTTGACAATAAAAATAGTCTCTCAAATTCCTGTTTCAAGGCTAAATTCCCCAACCATGATGTTCCCAGAATTTGGGTCTTATCACCAGAATTGACTTCAACTCTAAACCATTGTTGAATAATCTGCATAGCTGAATTTTGGTTCCCAACACCACAAGTACCTTGCCATACGACTGAAGCTGTGACAGGTATTGATGATAATGAACAAGGCTCCTCTAGCCCATGAAGACTCTTTCTCTTTGTTAAATCTCCACCACCACTTGGATAGCAAAGCTTCGTTATGTTCAATGAAACTTTTGATTCCCAAACCACCAACTTCTTGCTTCTAGTGACCTTATCCCATTTTACTAACAGCCTTTTCTTTTCCATCGTATCACCCCACAAAAATTGTATCTCTAACTTCTGCATTGTTTTTGCCACTGAAACTGGGATTTTAAAGACAGACATGCAGTATATTGGTAGGTTGGACAGAAAGTATATTAGTGATGAGATCTTGCACAATCCAAATCGAGAATAATCTCAAAGATAGAATTTGATTAATGTTAAGTCCTTAACCCCAATTTACTTTCTCTAGACATTACAATATACATGATACAATATTTTGGACTGCCAGTGTTAACAATCTACATGACACAATATTTTGGACTTTAAGCAGAAGGGGATATGACAATCTACATGAACCATAGCGCAAAGAGGATATCTTGAGATACTATCAGTGCTGACTTCCTGAGCCATCTTTGGGTTCCACATTTCCTAGATGAAATAAGGATTCCAATATGCTAAAAACTGTATCTAAAAGTGCATTCTTGACAACAGAAGCCAAGGGAGATTTGTTGTTCTTTAAAGTGATCAGCGATCCACCCATGAGCTGTAGCGATGGCCAGTGCTATCTTCTAGTCATATTGTAAACCGCAGGTTTGAGCAGTGTCATGACTTCTTTTCCTCCAGGCAAGTGGTGTTGGCATGGCTTGAGTCAAGATTATTAGCGTTCCCCAAAACTAAAACGAAAGAATCAGGAGTAAAACTGCCTGCCTAGTTCTTCAAATCGTGCGCAAGCAGGAAGAGCCTTATGTACAGGGTTCAATCTTTTTTGGAAGAGGTTAGTAGTACTTGAATTTTTCCTTTCCTAATGGTTTTGCTCCCAAAAAGGATAGCTCGGCCATTGTCGTGTACTGCTCCAGCCAAAATCTCACTTGCACTTGCACTTCCCTCATTCACCTGTTTAAGTGCAGAGAAGTAAACAAAGTGGCACTCAACCTATAAGATCGCTATACCTAGTACTTTCCTGTTTTAGCATTACGGCCACAATTCAAAGAAGAGCCTGCTCAAACTGAGACTTTTTTGAAAAAAAAAAAAAAACATGGCTTTTTCCTGGATGAAATCAAATTGGATTCTATCTATGTAGAATACAGGATGGAAATGGTATATATTCCACGTAATTCACTTGACAGATTTGCTCCTCGAGTAAAATGGTTGGTTTCCTGGAAAACAGAACTTTAAGCAGAAGGTCGAAAACTTACGAGCACAACAAGTGGATCATGTGTTAAAGGCATGGCCATTAGCCATGTTGATAGGTGCCAGTGCCATATTGCCATCCCTATCAATTGTATTGAAACTGTCTCATTTCCATCTAGCCATATTTGGGCAAGAGACATTAAGTCTTTTTCTGTATAAAATATACAGAGATTATCAATTTAAATACCTTGAATAAACAACAAAGCTCGATCCTGATCTCACATCAAATCTCCCTTACATTTCCACATTTCCCCTCTCTCTATGACTTCACTGCACTCTCCCCCAAGGCCATCAGATTGGTGACCCTTTAGCCCATCACGCAACATCCTGTATTTTCTATTTCGAAGATAAAAAATGAAAACATTCAAAGATATCTTCCTTGCGCTATGGGTATAGTATTAGAACTACATGTGAATGGATACTTGTTAACATCATGTCAATGTAGCAGAACCATGGTTTTGCACATAGTCCAGCTTACTTGCAATAATTAGAGAAATAGGGATATGGAGAGAAATTATTGATCAAGGCATGCATGTAGCGCTCTTCTTAGAGAAGATATGTCCCCTCTAGCACCGGGTTGATTGAAATTCCTCTCATATCACTATCGAGCTCATATTTATTTCCATACGAACTAAAATGAATGGGATTTACACATATGTTCAACCAATTTTCCTTATTCTACGGTTAATTCAGCTAATAAACCATTTTAAAGAGGTTTTAAAAGCTTTTTCCTAACACACACACATCTATATTGCAGGATACCCCATCGTATCTTAGAATTTTTACACAAAAAGGATACTGGTCATATATGTATAGATTTTGAAGGAGACGATACAAATTGCAGGATCGAAGATTTTAAACAAGCATGCTCATATCACTATCACTATCGTATCGAGCTCTGTTGTGTGAGAACCGACCACACCCAAATATCCAAGTACATAAAAAGAAGGTAGACCTGAATTAAATTGGGTAACATGAAATGATGAAGTTGATAGCCTCATTTTAATCGTACACAATTAGGATAAAAATTGAGCTTTTGCATACCTGAAAATGTAAGGCCGTAATCAGTTTGAAGATGATTGACGCCGTTTGTGTTCAAAGATTTAGTGAAAAACTGTACGTATACAGAGAGAGAGAGAGAGAGAGAGAGAGAGAGAGAGAGAAACCTTGGGGAAATAGGGACGACGACCGCCGACCGGTGTTGGGTTAGTTGCAACTTGCACGTACTGGCGTTCACCGGAGACTCGCATATGACAGGCGCGGGCCTTTTCTAAATGGCATCGCGTTCCAATTAAAGATCGCACCTTGAACATGGGAGGTATCCTGAAAACGACGTCGTCCATACTTGTTACGACTTCTCCACTTAAACTTGCGAAGTCACTTGAAAACATGAATTTGTCAAATTGTGAGCCCGTTCCAGTTTATCATCATGATCAAAACCCTTCATGTTTCAAAGATTGCCAATAACATAAACCCTGTCAAATATCCTTTGAATCGAGTACTCATCGATACATAATCAGAGATGATAAGTGTGAATTTGTTTTTGTTAAAATAAATTTGGCCACGCTCTATCAAATCCTTTGTGCCAACGACCGGGAGGAGTTGTTGCGAGGTTTGGTGAAACGACTTCGGAAGAGTGCATTATTGGATCTGCAACGTGAGTTCGTAAAATTGTGATCAAAATCGTTCAAGTTGTAGAGCTTGTGAAGAAGATAAGAATGTCAAAGATCATCTGAATCGAATTCTTAACAATTCATAATCAGAGATGTTCAAAGTAAATTTGTTTTTATGAAAATAGATTTGACTAGACAGTATCAAGCCCATTATAGCAAAGATTAATTCTTCGGGTTCGGCTCCCCTCCAGTCTTCTAATGTCCAGTATGGGCCAGTGTGTGGCTGGGATGCATTATGCCAAATCCAAGGCACCACTTCTTTCTGCTCTCAAATGGACAAAAAGCTTGATAATGGAGTTAACGGAAATAGAACGGAAAACATAAACGTTCTCTTCTCTTACGGTAAAAAATATGGTTAAAAAATTTAAATACTCCAATTTTCAATCCATTTGAATCGGTGTAAAAATTTTAGTTTTCTGATCATTTTATCGTAAATGATCATAGTAAATTTTTGACTCTAAGGCTTTCAATGAGCACCCTAAGAACTTAGAACAAAATAAGGAGCATATACTCTCATATGAGAAGAGCCTTAGAACCAAAATTTCATTATGATCATTTAGAATAAAATGATAAAAAAATAAGATCTTCGCACTGGTTCAAACAGATTAAATATTGGATCACTTAATTTTTAATCATATTGTTTAATATATAAATGGTGTAAAAAATTAAGTTCTCCAATTTTTCAATCCGTTTGAACTAGTCCGAAAATCTTATTTTTTTGATCATTTTATATACTGAATTTTTGTTTCTAGAGCTCTCATGTACATGTTTCTTATTTTGTTCTAGGACTCTCTTAGGGTTCTCATTGAAAGCTTTAGAGCAAAAAATTCATGACTACTATTTAGGATAAAATGATAAAAATAAAATAAAATTTTTGCATCTGTTCAAACAAATTAAAATTTTGAGCACTTAAATTTTTAATCATATTTTTTACCGGACCGTTTATGTTTTCCGTTCTATTTCCGTTAACTCCATTATCAAGCTTTTTGTCCATTTGAGTGCAAAAAGAACGTGGAGCCTTGGATTTGGCATAATGCATCCCAGCCAAACACTGGCCCATACTGGACAGTGGAAGACTGGAGGGGAGCCGATCCCTAATTCTTCGTGGCCATTGGCAATTCGTTCCCGCCATGAGCAATTGTTTGCGGTGAGGAATAATTCTTCGCAGCCAGGATTCTGTGGCTGGGAGCAATTCTATGTGGCCAAAAGTAATCCCTTGCAGCAAAGAGCAATTCTTCGCGGCTAGAAGTAATTCTTTGCGATCAAAAGCGATTCTACAAGGTTAAGAGTAAAACTTCGCGGTCAAGAGTAATTTTTTTGCTGTCAAGAGCAATTCTTCGTGGCTATGAGTAATTATTTACGGCTAAGCAATTCGTGGCGGCCCGGAGGAGTAGGATGTGAAATATCATGCGACTGACTGGGATAGGAACTGCTCTCCATGTCCCAAGTACGATATCGTTTCTTCGCCATGTCTATGAAAACAAACAAATTCAAATGCAATGTCACTAGAAAGCATGAAAAACTAAGATAAATGTATAAGATTGAATTAAGGCTCCGTTTGTTTCGATGTAAAATGTTTTTTTTTTCTGAAAACAAACTTCAAATCTTTATTTTCTGGTGTTTGGTTGACACTTAAAAATATTTTCAGAAATTAACAAAATAGTGTAGAGGGAGGGGCTTAAACGGTGAAGAGATATGAATATTGGACTTGAACATGGGTCAAGATCGACAATCGAGAAAACTGAGCAGTGAAATTGAAAATTGCAGTAGAGTGCAGAGGGTTCATTTCAAAAATAACTTATGGAAGATTTAATGGTAAGTTATTTTCATCTAATCCTTATTTTTATACAACCAAATATCGAAAAATAGGTAAAGTATTTTACAAGAAAAATATTTTCCACCCAAACAAACGGAGCCTAAGTCACTAATCAACATGAAATAAAATAGTCTATGCAAATATCAGGAGGACTGTCTCCATCTCAGAGTTAAACATGAGGCACTGCAGTAAAACAAAAGATTCCATATAATAACATCACAGTAATGCTGGAAGATCCACAAACGTAATGAACATGTAATGAAACAACAACTACTAAAGTAGACATTCCCATCAGATTCAAAATCATCCATCAGTTGGCTTTCAAAAATAAGTGGTATGTCAATGGTAATGTTTTTTTTTTTTTTGGTAACCAAGGAACAACCCTGCAGCCAAGCCACTATTGGATCCAACTGCGCAATCCAAACCTCGGGGGAGACTAGCACAGCAACCCACCGCCATGGCCCCCCACTTAAATCATGGTTTGCCTCCAAGGGGAATCGAACCCTGCTATGTTGCAAGCGCAGGTTCGACCTTACCATGTTGACAACCCATGGGTGGTAATGTTGTTTGCATCATTCCTCGACCGATCAAGGTTCTCATTCATGTAGCGTATATACTTGTAGCTTATGTTCTGAGATTAGCAGCAAAAAGTGGGATTGATGGTTTTAGACTAACAATCTTTCATTATTTTTAGCAAAAGGGCTATGCGCCTAAAACACATATGTTCGTTTATAGAACGCTTTTCCTATGTTTTCCCTCCTTTTCCCTCCCTTTTACTTTCCCTTCCCTTCCTTTCCCTCCCACAAGTCGGCTAAGCATGATGCGCCCCGAAATTTGTACGCAACCCCCTTCACGAATTGATAACAAAGGCAATGACGCAAATCCCTGAGCCTTGCCTTTATTTGTACATCTATACAAATTGCTTGGAGTATGTTCATTTGCCAACCACATTGTTAAATATGTACTAAAAGGGAAGAGGCTATATTGAAAAACGATCAAGACTTACGTTTTGAGTTCTAAGTCGGTTATCGATAATGGCCTCAAGCTAGACCTGGGTCACGCTCTCGCACTGGAAAAGGTAGTTTTTTTTTTTTTTTATAGGCCTGGAAAAGGTAGTTTACTGATTTTTGTCTCATTATAGTGTTTTTCCCATTTAATCATCTTGTTTCAGATTGAACTAAAACCTGTTAGTGTTTCATGGATTTTGATTCTAATCAAATCTCACAGCTTGGGATTCATATTGAGAAGGTCCCCCTATAGCTTATTAGCTTGTTTAATGACTTTCTTTTTACCTTTAGTAATGGAACAAAATTGTTTCCCGCATTTTGGATCCACTACTTCTTCCTTTCAGTCCCTTCACCTTTTGCAATAATTTTTTTGGTTTTCGTTTTGGTAAGTTTGATTTTATTGAACCAGAACTGAAAAAATAGGAGCACGAGGCATCCCCCAGAACAAGAATCCAAACAACAGAACTAACTAGTAAACTAGGGAACAAGGCTGCAAACAGAACTAGTAAAGGATATCTTTTTAGAGCTAATCCACCGGCCGAGGCTGACAACAAGAGAAGTTTAGAAGACTTGAGTACAAAGAACAGATACATCAACCAGAGGCAAACACATTAGCATAGATTTGCCAATGAGGAAAGTCCACTTTCACCCACTGTGGTTGTCGCCATGTGCGGATACCCCCCTTGTGGTTTAAAACTGACCACATAACCTATCTGTGGTTTTGAAAATGTGCGGATAGGCCCCCTGCCGTCATGTATTCCATCCATTTTAACGGACACAACATTAAAAGACCGCTATACCCCCATAAAGTCCCTTGATTCTTCTTCTTTTTTAAATCTAACCACACCATCCTGTATACCAAAAATTGAATCCAAACCGTTGATATTGTAAATTTTGACGAGTACTACGTCTATGCCAAAATTCAAGTCAATCAAAAATGAAAAGCTCATGGTCAAATCGATTTTGTTATGAAATTAAAATTTCAAATTTAAATTTACTAAAAATTAGATCACTGGGTTATTGATGCCTGATCGAGATGATTTTTTACAGAGATACTCTATTCTTTATTTAATACATTATGAACGACTCAGATTACATTCTAGAGATGTGTGAGATACACCTCCGTTAATATGGATGGAAAACATGACGTCAGTGGGTCTATCCGCACATTTTCAAAACCATAGGTAGGTTATGTGGTTAGTTTTGAACCACAAGGGGGGTATCCGCACATGGCGATAACCACAGGGGGTGAAAGTGGACTTTCCTCATTTGCCAATCAATACGCACAAGTCTATTCTGAACTGACTTCTTGATTTTTTTTATACACAAAGGTCACGGGTGATCTATATACCAGCACCTTCTCAAACCAACACGTAATCGATATTCATCGCTCCATCTCTACACCAACGCTTTTGGCAAGCTCTGGTAGTTTTGCAGTGGTTTGCCCGTTGGTGAAGAACCCAATATGCCTTGCTGCACGTTTCTCCAGCAACGGATAAAAACTCTATGAATCTCACCATACAGTCGACACTTTTAGCAACAGCTAAAGCGGTTCTACAGGTTCAATTCAAAACCGCATCCTAATCAATTGTATTAGCCACTTTCCTACTACATATATATCTGTTCACACTTCACCACTAATATTTTCCTAAATAACTCAACAATATTGAAAAAGCAAAAGAATTCATTTCCCATTTTTTCAATAAGAAAAACTAGTACTCTTTATGAATTATCAGAAGCAGAGGTATGTTCCACAACATTGTCAATATTCAAAAGTAGATCAAATATTGCCATAATCGTGCAGAAATACCATAATCCAACTAGTACATTGCCTAGACTCATGGAAGCGAAAAGTAATCTCAACTTCAGGATGCGATCCTTAACAAGATCTTTGCCAAAAAAGCTTTCAAAATGATGGGCTAGACCGTTGTATTACCTGCAATGCAAATGATGATGAAAAAGAACCAAGTTTATCTTTTAACACCGATGACGTTTTATCTTCAAGTAAGAAACTATGATAAACACAACCAAGTTAAAGCAAGGAACCTACCGCACCCAGTGAACAAAAATTTAGAGTCAATATCGACTTCCCAACATATAGATCATGACAATATTATCTATTTGTGTATGAAAAATCACCAAAAACATATGTTTGCCCGTCGAGGCCTAGATATATAATCACGTACCTTATCATGATGAGTACGAAAAAAATCCTAATAATCATCCAATGGAGTTGACAGGCTCCAACATCAGCATTAATTTTTCCTTCTTCACAATACAAATATTCATGCCCTGTCAGATTCCCCCATTTTAGTATGTGGTCTTCGCTTTAAACTATACAATTCAGCAACCAATTTCGGCATTGCAGCATCATTATCGGCAACTAACACCTTGCCCCGATTCTGACACTATCAACTTCTGCAATTAGAACACTTTCTGAGCTCTAATAACCAATATCAGTTATGTAGCACGGATATGGAATCGGATACGGGCACAAGACGCTGGATTGCTTAAAAATGTGTCCATGTGGACACAGACACGAAAAAAATAAATAAGTGAAAAATACTTACTTTAAACCAATGGAAACAAAGTTACACATGTAGAAGCATAAAGCATCAATATCAATATGTAGTATATAAACAACTATCATATATACATCATATTACACTTTTAACCCAAAACATTTGAAGTAATATACATTTATCCTCCAAAATTTTAAAATTGCATATTTAATCCCTTTCATGTCCCTCCCATGTCCTTGCTGAGATCTCACTATGTCCCCATGAAAAAATTAATTAGATTTAATGGATGCATTTTTTGCTTTGTCCCCTTCGTGTCGAACACAA
Source organism: Rhododendron mucronatum var. ripense (assembly GCA_019656295.1). Taxonomy (NCBI): domain Eukaryota; kingdom Viridiplantae; phylum Streptophyta; class Magnoliopsida; order Ericales; family Ericaceae; genus Rhododendron; species Rhododendron mucronatum. The sequence goes on from BPLT01000011.1 coordinate 5,413,302, forward strand.
ATACGGCAACCTCTAGGAGTGTGGCACTTCGTAGAAAATCACCTTTCATGTGCTCTTAATTTAAAGTCATTTTGATTTATTCACTTAAATTTTGATATACTTCTTTTTGCTTTTAGTAATTCACGTATCACAAACTCTCAGCAATTCACCATTAAGGTACCTAGACTCGATTTTAGCACTATTAAGGTAGCAAACTCAATTTTAGCACCTAACTCCTCCACCCTCGTCCGTCATGGTAAATAATAGACCTGTGATCTTGAGATATCTGCACAACAACTCCTTTTCTACAGAGAACAGCGCGACAGTCGCCAGCATTTGCTATAAGCATATGCCTGCCAAGTACTAGGGCAGTCAGTGCTGTGGTTCCACAACTCTTTCAAGAAAGTATCATCAATATTGGATGTCGGCGGCAAATCAGCATCTTCAAACAAAAATCTCATGGCATTCTTCTTAAGATAAGTTGCTGTCACTTGCTGCGTCAGAGCCTCTATGACCATCAAAAACAGCATAGAAGGCACTTGGCAGAGGGCAGCTATAAAGAGCACATAGATCATCGACTAAAATGTGTTCATCTTCATTGCATATGTGCAGCCCGGTGGCTGTGTTGCTACCTGAACAAATCTTTGGCATAAACTTGTTATTGGGTGTCTCAATGACTGTAGCTTATATCCTTGTTGAGTAGCTAACTACCTGATAACCAAGAAAAGTGAACTGGTCAAGTTTCAAATTACCATAATCCTGAGTTTAGGAGTTATCAGTGTACTCAACCATTCCATATCTGAGGGCAGATGACACCACTCATTCAAGGTTGAGCACATCCAACCTCACAATTTTGAAATTGGTTTGCCATTATTAGACACCAAAGCTACAGCACACAGCCAAGAGGACATCGAAATATTTTAAGAGGAGACTGTCACTGTATACATATTCATATTCACATTCATTATTCATATTTACATCTGTTCAACCAAGACCTTTTTAACATCTCTAGTAATAAAGATTTCACACTTGTCATGTATTTCCCGCGTAAAACTTAATGCAAGGTAGTCAGGCTGTTTCTAGGATTCATCTGTTTCTTAATGCTATGTATGTGCTCACCAGACTTCACTTCAATTTTACTAATCATAAGCCCAATTATAAATGAACTGCAATTCCCATAAAATAGAAAAAGAGAGAAACGGAACAAGAAATACATCATCTTTCAAAAATATGTGAGGTTGTGACGTTTCTTTCATGTGTTTTGACTTTAGAGAACTCTTAACAATTCCATCACCGACTATACAATGGATTGAACACAATACCGAGGCAAACCCATGGAAATACTATACCTGTAATGTCCCTGCAACTTCAACAGCATACCCTCCAACTCCATTAGAGAGATTCCTTTATTGCCTTAAGCTTATAGATGAAGCCATTGATGCTAAAGTCAATCGTTCCCACTTGCCCCCAAAAAAAAAAAGTCATTTGTTCCCCACTTCGTTTTCACCCCAAAAGCTATTCTAATCTTGATAATCTCCAGAATCTCATCCCATTGTGGTTCTAAGTTTTCAAAAAAAACATCCATTAGCCATATTGACAGGGATGGCACCTATCAACTGTGTTTGAAAAGTCTTATTTCCATCTAGCCATATTTGGGCAAGAGACATTAGCTCTTCTTTCATATAAAAGTTATAGAGATTGTCAATTTAAATTCCGTCAATCAACAATGAAGCCCAATCTTGATCGTCACTTCAAATTGTAGACGATGCAAATTGCAGGATTGTAGGTTTTTAACAACTCCATTAGAGAGATTCCTTTTTGAAGGAGACGATACAAATTGCAGGATCGTAGCTTTTTAACAACCATGCTCATATCACTATCGAGCTCTGTCGCGAGAGTACCGACCACAACCAAAGATCCACCAGCTAATCAATGGCAATAAGACTTCTAAATTCACCTATACGGACACTTATACAACCACTCAGAGATATTCCACAGAGGCACATCTAGAGAAATGAAAAATTATAGTTTTGGTGACAATAACAAGAATTGCAAAAAAATAAATAAAAATCCAAGTACTGAAAAGGAAGATAGACCTTACTTGAATCGTACTCAATTCGAAAAAAAATTGAGTTTTTGCATACCTAAAAATGAGGCCAGAATCAGTTTGAGAAGGATTTACGCCCGTTTTTGAACGCAGATTCAGTGAAATACAGTATGTACTCACCCCAGAGAGAGAGAGAGAGAGAGAGACCTTGGGGGAATAGGGACGACGACGACGACCGGTGTTGGTTTGGTTGCACGAACTGGCGTTCATTAGAAACTTGTATATGACGGACGCGAGCTTTGTCAAAACGGCACCGGGTTCCAATAAAGATCGCATCTTGAACATGGGAGGTATCCTGAAAACGACGTCGTCCATACTTGTTACGACTTCTCAGCCTCACCCTGCGAAGTCGCTTGAAACATGAATTTGTCAAATTGTGAGCTCATTCCAGTTTATCACCCTGATCGAAACCCTTCATATTTCAGATATTATCAAGATAAAAAACCATGTCAAATATCCTTTGAAACGAGTACTCATTGATACATAATCGGAGACGACAACTGTGAATTTGTTTTTGTTAAAATAGATTTGGCCACGCTCTATCAAATCCTTTCTGCCAACGACGCGGAAGAGTTGTTGCTCGGTTCGGTGAAACGACGTCGGAAGAGTGCATCATTAGACCTGCAACGTGAGTTCGTCAAATTGCGATCTCGTTTCAATTGATCTATACGATCGAAATCGTTCAAATTGTAGGGCTTGTGAAGAAGATAAACAATGTTAAAGATCGTTTGAATAGAATTCTGAAAGATGCATAATCGGGGATGATCAATGTGAATTTGTTTTTATCAAAATAGACTTGGCTACACAGTATCAAGCCCATTATAACAAAGATTAAAATTTCACTCCGGGACGTCCCCGACGGGGAGAGAGAGAGAGAGAGAGAGAGAGAGAGAGAGAGAGAATGTGGTTGTTCAGCAGAGTAGCACCTACTCGGCTGCTCACTACTCCATTGTAACAGGTACGTTAATTTCAGTTTTGTATAGCTTTCATTGTTCTTGGCAAAAACAAAAGCAAAAGCTGATCACTACTTGTTTAATTGTTTATATGTGATTCTCGCTCCATTGTAGGAGATTAAGACTTCAAACCTGTTAACCAGTAAGCTAATTTCGATTTTGTATAGATTTCTCTCTTAATCTGTTGATGTCTTTTGTACACCTTTTAATCTGCGACAACGAGAAATTTCTTGCTCCATTGCATGTACGTTTAAATTGAGCCAATTGTCAACTACTCTGTGTATTACTGTTGCGAGCACTGGTTTTTGCTAGGGATGGAGTATTAGGTCTTGAGAGTGGAGATGATCGCTTTCTGTTTGGGCTGCATCCCTTGTGTGAACTTCCAGTTTTCCTTATATATACGTAATTAAAAGGGTGGTTATCGCCATGTGCGGATACCTTCTCATGGTTCAAAAGTGAGCACATTACCTACTTATGGATTCTAAAAATGAGCAAATAGACCATTTTCCGTCCATTTTAACGTGAAGTGTTATACATGTGCCTTACAAGCGTGTGAGAAATTATATAGATTTAGGACGATTTTGCCCTTAAAAACCCTCTCTCTCTTCTCCATTCCTCTTCTTCTTCTTCGGTTTTAGTTTTGTTTCTTTCGATGCCACCAAGGACGTAGACGGTGGAGCCTAAAGCGACAAACCATGCTCTCGTTGGGAGTCAATCTCGAATTCAACAGACTCATTCACCGTAGTGGTGGCGGCGATTTTTTTCCGTCGTCGTCGACTTCGACGCTTTGTGGCTAGAGGCAATTCTTCTTGGCCAGGAGCAATTCTGTGCGGCCAGGAGCAATTCTTCGTGGCCAATAGTAATTTTGTGCAGCTAGGAACAATTCTTCGCGGTCAGGAGCAATTCTGTGCGGCCATGAGCAATTCTTCGCGGCTAAGAGTAATTCTGTGCGGCTAAGAGCAATTCTTCAGGGCCAGGAGTAATTCTTTGTGGCCAGGAGCCGTGGGAGAGTAGAATGTGAAATAGCATGTGACTGTTAGGGATAAGAACTGCTCTCCATGCCCCAAGTACGATATCGTTTCTTCGCCACGTCTACCAAAACAAACAAATTCAAATGCAATGTCACTCGAAAGCATGAAAAATAAAATAAATCTATAAGAGAGAATTAAGTCACTAATCAACATGAAATAAATTAGTCTATGCAAATATCAAGAGGACTGTCTTCTTCTCAGAGTTAAACATGAGGCACTGAAGTTAAACAAAAAATTCCATATAATAACATCACAGCAATGCTGGAAGATCCACAAAAGTAATAAACATGTAATGAAACAACTTCCACTAAAGTAGACATTCCCTTCAGATTCAGAATCATCCATCAGTTAGCTATTCCAAATGACTTGGACCAAAAAAGTTCTACCTAATTGCAATCAAATTTAGTAGCAAAAATGGGATTGATGGTTTTAGAGTCACAATCTGTCATTATTTTCAGCAAAAGGGCTATGCGCCTAAAACACTAAATATGTTCGTTTATAAAACGCTTTTCCTTTGTTTTCCCTCTCTTTGACTTTCCCTTCCCTTCCTTTCCCTTCCACAAGTTGGCAGAGCATGATGCGCTCCTAAATTTGTACGCAACCCCCTTCACGAATTTATAACAAAGGCAATGACACAAATCCCCGAGCTTTGCCTTTATTTGTACATCTATACAAATTGCTTGGCGTATGTTCATTTGCCAACCACATTGTTAAATATGTACTAATGAACAGGCCCTTAGTGACTTTAGTCTCATTACAGTGTTTTTCCCACTTAATCATCTTGTTTCAGATTGAACTAAAACCTGTTAGTGTTTCATGGATTTTGATTCTAATCAAATCTCACAGCTTGGGATTCATATTGAGAAGGCCCCCCTGTGGATTGTTTATTGACTTTATTTTTACCTTTAGTAATGGAACAATTGTTTCCCGCATTTTGGATCCGCTACTTCTTCCTTTCAATCCCTTCACCTTTTGCAGTCATTTATTGTTTCGCTTTGGTAAGTTTGATTTTATTGAACCAGAACTGAAAAACAGGAGCACAGAGGTATCCCCCAGAACAAGAATCCAAACAACAGAACTAACAAGTAAACTAGGGAACAAAGCTGCAAACAGATATAGTGAAGGATAGCTTTTTAGAGCTTACCCACCAGCCGAGGCTGACAACAGAAGAAGTTTAGAAGACTTAAGTACAAAGAATAGATACACCAACCAGATGCAAACACATTAGCATAGATTTGCCAATCAATACGCACAAGTCTATTCTGATCTGACTTCTTGATATTCCTCCAAGTATGAATGTAGCATCTCAAGATATTCTTTGTATGTTTTTGGTCAATTTTCCTTTTGAGAAGTAGCCTACTTAATTGATTTTTTTCTTATAATTTCTGTGATAGTTTCAATTGCTTGGCTCATTTTGCTATTGTTCTGGAACTTGTGCTTCGAAATTCGACAAACCTTTGTGTTATAGCATCTAAAATTCCATTAACTTGACTGCCACGACCTAGAAATTCTGATTCATGTGTACTTTGGGCTTATGTCGATCCTCATTTACTGTCCATTTAGCAAAATCGGTGAGAAAATAGAAGAAAGGATAAAGTCTGGGATAAAAGAAGAGAGAACAAGAGAATGAGAAGGATAATGGTTTGTTTCTCCCTTAGTTGAGTAATTCATCAGATAAAGAAGAGCAAGAAATTTTATCATTGATATTGTCTTGTTCAGAAAATGAAAATATAAACGAGAGATTGTAGAAGAGAAAATATTTGTATTTTGCGAGGAAGAGGGGGGAAGACTGAAATAATTGAAAATCTCTGGTTTGTTCAAAAATTGAACAAATGTGTCGGACCGCTTTTCCACCATCTCTCTTAAAACCAATTGGTGTTAGCGAAGGCTTCAATTAAGTCTTTTATGGCATTCGACATCGTACCCGCAAGTCCGTTTTTAGAGCGGTCGTAGGGATTGGCATTGTGTAACCAAATCCATGGGGGCACTCCAGGCCCAACAATCCCTCCCTCACGATGACGCTCCCGCAACTCGAACCCATGACTTTCTGGCTCTGATACCACTAGTCGGACCACTTTTCCACCATCTCTCCTAAAACCAATTGGTGGTAGGAAGGGTTTCAATTAAGGCTTTTATGACATTTGACATCGCACCTGTAAATGTGTTTTTAGAGCAGTCGCAGGGAGTGACATTGTGTAACCAAATCCATGGGGGCACTCCAGTCCCAACAAAATGGACTAAGAGAGTTCATTATCTTGTATGCTATGTTTGTAACTTATAAGCTATGGTTTGTTCTCAAATCTGTCCTCTTTCCAAATCTTTTGGAGAGATTCAAAAACTGATTTGTAACTTGTATCCTATAAAGCTACGCGTATCTATGAAGTTGTGAAGTTTTAGTTTTTAGTAGTGGTATAAAACTACCAGAAAGTTTTTTCTCTTGAATTATTTCATCTTTTTTGGCCAGGCTTGGGAGACATCAAGTGTATGAACTATGAATTTATTTGAACCAGCACCTTTCAATGTATTTTCAAACTGAGCTAGCGATTACAGTTATGTTATATACACAATAGTGATATACTACACACATTTTTGTTTGGGACGTAATATTAGTCTCATTTTTAGTGGCTGAATCAGGTTCTCTTATGATTTCCAGTGTGTAAGTTGCGCAATTTATGTTGTAGGCTTTGTTAAACATCTGTCAACAATGACAAGGATAGGCTCAAGCTGTGGTTGCGCCTGCCGCAATTCGTCTTACCCTTCTTCCGATCATCCAATCAGGTAATCTGATTCTTACTTTTTTGAACTCAACTTTATCATTTATTTTCATTGACTTGGGTAGGAAGGAATGGGGGAAGAAAATTTTGCAATTGGCATCAATGAGACTTAAACCCAAATATCATGTCCCGTAAAAGAGCAACAGGTCTAGTTGTCTATTTGGAAGTTCAAGTTCTGATTCGGTAGATTGGCTATGGGTTTGGCTTGGCCACCTATGAGTATTAGCAGTGAAAGTAATGCTGCTTTAGATCTCATACAAATGTGGTGTTCACTTGGAAAGCTTTTGTCACTTTCCTCTGAATCCTCACTCAGGTGAAGAACAAAACCATGTGGAACAATCCCAAATCTAAAGTGACGACAGGAACATGAGATCTGACGTACCTTGATTGATATTCTAGTGTACTTCTTTGGATATTTGATCTGATTCATTAGTCAATATAAGCATGCATGTGACTATTTTTCCTTCTTGAAAAGTTTTTTCATGTTTAAGGCTTGTTTTAATGTTTTGAACCAATTAGGAGCCTAAAAATGCTCGGCACAGGAGAAAAATGGAGGAAGTTTGTCGAAGAACAAAGAGTATGCTGTTACGGACATGAACTGCCCTCTTTGGTTCAAATAAGACTTCCCCTTTGGAAAATCGCTACCACGATGGACTTCATACCAATAGGAACAATCTTCATTCGTAACCATGAACCAAGTCTGAAATTAATTTGACTAGTTTTTCAATTTCTCATTTTTAATTTCCAAAAATCATCATAAACGGAAAGTTGTGGCGGATCGTTGAATTTTTTTTGTTTTTGTTTTTTGGAATTTGTTTGACGTTATTGTCATTCTTGAACTCTCAAGGATCAAAGTCAAAGATATAACACTTGTTCGCTGGAAGTTAACGAACAACGGAACAAACATAAAGCTACTTGGTGAAGCAGGAGTGTAAAATTCTGGAAGTTCATATCATTTTATTGATCTTTGATCACTATATATACAGATTACAAGAGGATCAAATCCCATAAATCATGGGATTATACAAACTATTCAAGATTGCAGCATTTATTATTTACAGCATTTATTATGAAGGGCTGAATGAATATCTTCAGTCAAGATATGAGGCTGGAATATCTTCAGTTAAGATATGGCTGAAAATGAGTTTTCCTAATAAGGAGAGATGCCTTCTTTGCTTGAAATGACATCTAGAAACAGCGAATCTAGGAGTTGGCTTTATCTGCATTGGATAAGCTACAGGTTGCCATGAAAACAAGAACTGCGCCTGCGCAGCTGGTGGGGTTCCTCTTCATCTGAAGTTTACCTTTTTCATTCCATCTACGCACGTCATGGTCGCAAAATGCTATGGAGTCCTTGAAAAACTTGCTTCAAAACGCCAATGGAACTAAATTCTTCATTGATGTAACCGGGCAGGGAAGTTGCTGCAGCTTAGCTCAAGCTGTATTAGCGCAGATTAGTTAGTTTTGGCAGGGAAGTTGGCTAGTTAATTCCTTGAATGAAAGCGTGCTGAGGAAGCCATTAGGCAGTTTGAAGGAAAATGCAAATCAAGATAATTCCTTGAAGGAAATCATGGATGTCATCGCAGCTTTAAGTATGAAATACGATTAGATTACAAGAACACAAAATCCAGAAGGGGACCACGAGGACTCCTCTCACGCGCGACAGAAGTCCCCTTTGGTTTCATCTAATTTCATCCAAACTCGGTCCACGGAGATTGATTTCCCTAGATTTGTAGGAGATGGCCCGGCGGGGTGAATTTACAAGTGAGAGATTCTTTGAATTCAATCAGGCTGAGGAATGACGGAGACTGAAGCTACTAGCCATGCATTTGGATGAGAAGGCGATTCAGTTGTTTCAATAGTTTGAGAAATCCAGAAAATCTTGTGGAGGGATTTTGTTTAATAGTTTTAAAAACACATGATGGAACGAAAGTGGCTTTTTATTTAAAAGTTTCCTTTTTATAACAAAACTTGAATAAATAAATAAATAAAACCTATTAACTCTTACTCGTCTTGAATCAAAATCATTGAACGAGTACTTCTTGTGGTAAAAAAAAAAACATTGAAAGTTATGCATAGCTGTTTGTTTTTTACTATTTGAGAAAGAGAACCGTTTTAATGAGAAAGAACATCTTTACTACTTTTGGGTGCATAAAAAGTGACAATTGACGGCTTTTAGACAGAGGGGTGAATTTTTTCAATAGAAGTAATTTTTCAACGATTCCATCGTTTGTTTGGTCAATCAGTTTGAGGTTGAGGTATTGGATGACAGGATGAATATTGAGATCGCATGGAGTTTATAGTCATATCTCAACTTGGCCGCAGTTAAATGAACAAATTTACTAGCGGTCCATCAAATACCCGGTACTAATGGCTGCAAGGGCATGTTTGGACAAATTTTATCTTTAAAAAAATAAGAGGAAATAGATGACGGATTGGAGTAAGAATTTCCTCCAAAATATAAAGGAAGCGTGGAGAAATAGATGATGAGTTCTATTTCATCGAGACAAATAATTGATTCCAAAAACTACTAATCGTCCATAATTATTTTTTTTTTAGACAAATAAAGAAAATAAAATGGGAGAACAGAGAAGTGACTTCCCCATTAACCTGAGCATGGAAAAATGATGGAGTAGTTCAACCAATTAAAATAAGTACATATTTTTTTAAATAAAATTTTATTTTTTAAATTAAAAATAATATATTATAAAAAAATAATTTGTCACATAAAATGAAAAATAAATATTTAAATAATAAGAACACTAGCGAACGGGTATAATTTTGGGGGTGACTATTCGCAGCCCCCTATTTTCTCCCCTAGCCCACTACATTTCGGTAAGTAGTTGTTGAAAATCATATATAACACTTCGGTAAATAGCTGTTAAAAACAAGAATATATTTCGGTAACTACATGTCGAAAATATGTTCAACTTTCAGTAAACAACTGCCGAACATACATTTTCAGTAAATAACTGTTGAAAAAAAATTATATTTCGGTAATTGTATGCTAAAAATTTATCTCAATTTTGGTTATTAACTGTCGAGCATAATTGAAAATTTTTAACGGGTTATGAGAGAAAATAGGGGGCTGCGAATGGTCGCCCCCATAATTTTTTATGTTTTCCTCTTACTTCAATATCAGTTTTTAAAACGTCTCCTCAAAACAGTTCTACAGTCCGTTAGAGAAAAGCTCTACTATAAAACCGATCACTAGAGATCCGTTGGCAGTAGTCGAAGTGTCGAACCGCCATTGTCTAATGGTTAGGGTTTACAGTTCGATCGCTCTTCGTCTTCGTTCTTCTTAAATGCCTACACTCTCTCTCCACTCCAGGTCTCTCTTCCTCTACTCTCCACTCCAGGTCTCTCTCTCTCTACCTTGTATGCTCTGCATGTGTATACTTTTGTATTTTTTTTCAGCCTTTCTTCATCATCCCTTGTGATCTAGGGTTCAAGAGTATCGAACGAGAATGTAGCAAGTTGAACTCATTGAAGCAGAGGACAGAGTAAAAAATGTACGTTAGCATCGTAATCATTGAGTGTTTCCAAGTCGTATTTTATGTTATTTCAGTAAGTTTTACTGTAGTTGCGTCTCAAAGCAACAAAGATAATGGCCGATCGTGTAATCTTTTCTTTCACCAACATGCATTAATATTGATAATGGTGTTAGTTTCGTAGCGTAGCGCAATTCTGATGTATCTATTGCATTCTTCTTTATTACGGGTGCACACAGTCGCAATGGCCGTGGACGTAACCCACACTTGGTGAACCGCGTTATTAGATTATTTTTTTGATCAGCAAAAAAGGTTGACCTATCATTAATGATAATGATACAAAAAGAAACCCTATAGTAATACATCAAGGAGCGTAAACAAAGTGGACAAGCTGAAACCAAACGGGAGCATCATACAATGAGAACAAGCTCAACCTATCACTACAAGTGCGTTATTAGATTGTTTATCACCATCTGAAAGCTTAAGCGGTTAGAAAAGGGGGAAACTGTATTATCTATATCCTCGCACACCCTCCCATTTGTAGCCAGTTAGAGCCCTGTGTGCTTGTAATAATGAGCACTGTACTAATAATGGGGACTATCGATCAAGGACTTCGGAGACTGCCAATTACCACAAATTCTAGTGGGGACCATCAATCAATGAGGACTTTGGAGACTGCAATTGAATTGAGTAAAACAAAATGTAGATCCAACTCTTCTAGTTGCTTCTCAAACCTATCCAAGCTACCCAACCAGTAGATAAAAGGTCGAATTGAGCAAGGCTGTAGGCATGATATGCTGATCGGATCCGTTAAAGGAAGGCTAATCAAAGTGGGCTAACAAGAAGATCTGACTGAGTGGATGATGGGCTGAATCTCGAGAGGCTTTCACACTAGAGTGAAAGACATATGAGAAACATAGGGTTTGTGGGCTAAACACGTGTAACTATCGGTGAGGATCAAACACAGGATCTATTGCTTGTTTTGATATGATATTAGAACGTTAACCATCAACTCACGTAGCAACTTAAGCTTTTAGTGAGAGTAGTAACTTTATGGTTTACATCCACAACACCGTAAATCTAGTATTGACGTCTTTGTGCTTTTTACTATTGTACATTTTTGCATACATATCCACTAGATCCAGCGTTAGGGTGCCATTGCTGACATAATTAGCAACATGAGCGAGTAATCCACTTAAAGTTTTTTGTGCTATCTGCAGTGAGTTAAAAAAGAAATAAGAGTGGTTGATTTTCAGCATCTAATAGATGAAGTCCTCGCTCCTGAGTTGGCTGTTCTCCAGTTTGTTGAACGATTCCCAACTAATAATAGGAAATTAGATGGGAAACATCATAGAAGACCTCAAGAAGCAAGCTGGAGAGGTTTTGTATGTATTTGCACTTGAAATTTGCAATAATCCACACTATAAAGCATCCGTAGACCAAAATTACAGAACTTCGAAGCATGCCCAAAGACAATGAGGAAAGTCTATGATTGTCACATATAAGCTGTGATGCCTACAAGGGCTGGGAGAAATCTCGCGCTTCCTTGACGACCACCGAGAATTTCCTCCAAGGAAGAATACAACAGTGGCAAAGGGAGTGGTGCAGTGCTATACCGTATTCGTCTAACATCTCACATATGACATACTCACTAAGTGCAACAGGGTGAGGCCCCGAGGGCAACCAACTTGCTGGCAATTCATTTAGGTTTGTATAGGTTAGTTCTGTGAGGTTAGGATTTTGGATGTACTAATTTGGTTTTTGCAGTTTGAATGCTACTTGATGTGCAGCTTTGCTTATCTTGACTTTTTATCGTTAACGATTTGTGGGACTCATTGTACCTTTGGGTGTTTTTTTCCCCAAGTTTATGCTTTGTTTGGTTTAGTTTTTGAATTTTTTTTTATGAGAGTACTAGGGGTAATAAGTGGAGAGAGATAGAGAGAGAAATGATTGGAAGTAGGGGAATCTAGGGAGAATCTTTTGAAAATACTTTTCAAAAACTAAAACAAACAAGGCATTAATGGCTTTAGTGTCTAGATTTTGTTTTTCAAGGAATTAGAACTTGATGGTTCATTACTTGTCTTTCTTTTATGGACTGGAGTTGATCATTAGTTTTTAATTTCATTCTTTTTGTTTGCAGGTAAAGATATTCCTTTAGTAGTAGGAAGATGGATCATCCACACGATGAGTGCCGGGTTGGAGTTGAACTTCATGGAAAACAAGATAATGAGGTGAGCTTGGTGCATTTGACATGATATCTTATGAGATGGCTTGAATGCTCACCTATTACTTGGTTCACTGCTCATTCCAATCTCTCCGATTCTCAGTTCTCATGTTTGAATTATAACGGACTTCCAAAAACAAGTAGGTCGTTTACCAGATTGGCCACTATGTATCAAGGGCTACACTTTGCAGTCATTGTGGCTCAGATTATATGGGATTGAAAATGAATATATCTTACTCTTACATGACAAGTTCATTTTCGTTGGGACATAAGGCTCGGTTTGGTTTGGTTTACATGACAAGTTCACTTTCGTTAGTTTGTTCTAGATGACATAACAATAGGTTATGCATTTCTTTGCTGCATCCATATGTGTGATTTTCATCTCTAAAAGAAGCTATTTCTTGTGGGTTTTCTGTTTCAGGAAGCTGTTGCTCGTGATGAGGAATTTAAGAAGTTAGTGGCAGCGAGAATGGCACTTCGTCACAATAACTTGAACCCTGAAAGGCCCGGTAAGTTGCTGTTGCATTTTTTTTTCAGCTTCAATTGATTTCTGTTCGCTTTCATATTTCCAAAATCCTTCAGCAACTTTTTTATTCTCTTGCACAGGTGTCTCAATGGTTCCTAGTTCTTATGGGACAACATTACTGTTATCTAAAAAATAAAGCCAACAACTTTGTATGAAGTTAATAGCGTTAATTTACTTATCTATGTCTTGATTTATTAGTGTTGACCTCCGTGTAGCCTTGATAGTGTGGGATGGCAGAAAACGATTCAAGTACCTGACCTCAATTTCCTAGGACATAAGGCTTGATTTGGTTTTTATAACTTTAATATCCATAGACATGATTGAAATACCCATAGACATGGTTGATATTATCTTAATATGACCTTAATTTGCAGTACAATTTACGGATTTCTAACTTATTGATATCATGTCAATAAACTAATTGGGGGTAGCTGGAATTATAGCGACTCTGTGTTTGAATGTTTAATAGATTTTGCACCTTAGTGATTCTTATTTTCCTCATGTAGTTGAAAACTTGAATGAGACTGGAACTTGAGTCTCTTTATTGAGAGAATAAGACCTAAAATCGTGGGGTGCCCCCCTAGGCGACTGTTGTGACTTCAATGCTCTTATGAAGATTAAAGTTGTGCAAGGCTTTGGCATACTCAAAAAACTGTTTTGTTCTTAGAGCTTCTTTGCCAAGTTGTTTGTAGTTAAATTTTCAGGCAATAGGAATTATTTGTTGTTTCCATTGGCTGTGGTGTAAATCACCTTCTTCAATTACCAATAGGAGATAGTGTCTCCAGTAAATAATTGGAGGTGGCACTCTGCGAGATACACGATCTCTTTCAAGAAGTTAAAATCTTAGGTAAGACAAACTATTGTGCTACTAGCATACTAGTAGATGAAGATGGTGTTAAGAGGTTCTTTTTGGTAGTCTGATTAAAAAGATTGCAAAGGTTTTTGTATGTAAAATTGGGGCAAGATGGAGAAAAGACAGGAAGTACTTTAGTTTCTGTAGGTCTGCAGGTTCATGAGAGGGTTATTGAGCCAATGAAGTGTTGTTCTGTGGAATGCAGGATAGATAAAAAGATGACATCTCCATCACATTTGTGAAAGTAAAGACTTCTCCATCCCTTGGCAAGTGTTGATGTTAGGATAATAGAACGTTATAATATTTAAACACGGGTTCAGGGGTTCTAGATCCCAAATGTCATGATGAAATAACCTTTAGATGTGTTATTTAGTTGGTCCATAATCCATATATGCTGTCAATTCCTATACTACGCTTGGGATCTTCTAGATAGTTTTGGTAATCATGGCATTTCTTTTTTATTTATTTACCTTGAATGTTCTGTTTTCTTCAGTTATAAATTTTAAGCTTCCCTTTTGGACGCTACTACCCTTAAGAGGTGGTTTTCCTTCCTTGTAAATGGGTGTCCTTGTGCGTATGAAGTTTACAAACCAAACCAAACCGAGCCTTACGTCCCAATCACTTGGGGTCGGCTACATGAATCCGTTTCCTCTATTGAGCTCTGTCAAGGGCCACTTGTTCACACAAATTCATTATACTCATATCTTCATGTCATAAAGATCTTACGGGTTTTTTTTGCATACTGGCTGTCAGCTACCTAAGTTTACATATCAGGTAAAGAAAATATTTGCAGGGAAGTTTATTAAAAGCAACAAGGTTTGTAGGGAATAAGAAAGCAATCATACTGTCAAAAATTTGAGGGCGAAACTGGACAATACAACAGAAATTATGTTTGGGTTGCGCAATTGAGTTTGATTGCATTTCCTGGATCCGATGTTACCTGGACTGTGTAGGGGAGTGGGATACGATTATGCATTTAAGTATAGGTGTGATTCCTATGCTTAAAGAGAATGCAGATGGTTGAGCTGTGAGAAATGCAGATTTGCCTTGCCTGCAGTTTGATTGAGGATATGACTTGGGAAAAAAGTTGGCTGACAGACCTATGTATTTGATCTCAAGCAATTGGGATTAAAGCTTGTTTCCTTAAGTTGTACACGAGATGCAAGAGCCCTATTTGTTGGTTCCTAATAATTGTTCCATAAAAAATTCAAGATACACAAAAATTCACGCTACATGGCCGAGGATGGAGGGAGGTTGTTACTCTCGTCTTGGTCGTTATTCTCAAAAAGTGAAGTATTTGCCATTTTAGTTTTAGAATACCGGTTCCTTTTGCACTGATATTAATCCTTTGTTCTTCCAGACTCGCGTTTTCTGAGGACATTAGATTCCAGCATTAAGCACAAAACTGCACTTATTAAGAAACTTAAGCAGATTAATGAAGCACAGATAGAAAGTTTGATGGATGAGTTGCGAAGTGTCAACTTAGGCAAATTTGTCGGTGAAGCAGTGACTGCTATTTGTGATGCCAAGCTTAGATCTTCGGACCTACAAGCAGCAGTTCAGGTAGATTTTGATATTTGCTGATGTATTTGAGGCTTGAGCACTACTTCATATGGTTTATTTTTTCTTGTTTATTCGTTATCTTTCCTTTTCCTTCGAGTCTTTTGGTTCTCGTTTAACTAATTTATTGATAGCTTATCTTGTTAGTTATTTCATGAAGAAATTATCTCAAGGCTTCTATGGCTAACTTCTGTTACTAGAGCATACTAATGCACTAGCAATTTAAATTCTAAAATGCATGGTCCAATTAATGGCAGCTCTCCTTTCATAAACAATGGATGGATTTAGCGATCTAAAGCAATTGCCCGAACTTTTCTAATACAATCACAAGTAATCGACTAAAAATTTGGAAGGTGGAGTTTTGGTACCACTGGTAAACGATTTACTGTTGTCCTCCTAGATTAATTTGATTTCTCTCTCTCTCTCTCACACTCATTTTTGTATCGCTACAAAGAAGAAGGTTTTAATATTTAATCTAGACTATCCTACCCATCTATCATCACCATTTAATGCATATTCTGTACGACATTATATTTTCATTCCTTTTACAAGAATGACCGTGCTTTAGCAGTTGTTAGTTCACTTTGATTCAGTGCAGGAATTTGGTTTACCTTGTAAATTTGAAGAGAATGAAAGTTAGTTGATTTAGTAGTAGCCACACTCTAAAAATGTTGACTGATGGCATTGCTAATATTTTGTTTGTTGTGTATTGTCTTTTACCTGTTAGATATTTTGGACCGTCATGTATGGTACATGTTTGTGTGGGGAAACTAACTCAACCGTTTTTAAATTATTGATTGCATTAGCAGAATACTTTTATCTTTACTGTGCCTGTTTTTTTATTTCCTCTTTATGCTTTTAGTTCATGCATTATCATTGGTTTTCCCTTTTGGTTTCCATGGTAGGTTTGTTCTGCGCTTCACCAAAGGTACACAGACTTTTCGGCAATTCTGACTCAGGGCCTTTTGAAAGTTTTCCTTCCTGGAAAAACTGGGGATGAGTTGGAGGCAGACAGGAATTTAACAGCCATGAAGAAGCGCATCACTTTAAAACTCCTTTTGGAACTTTACTTTGTTGGTGTTGTGGAAGATGGTTATGTTTTCATAACTATCATTGAGGATCTTACTAGCGTAGAGAACTTAAAGGACCGAGATGCAACTCAGACGAACCTGTCTCTTCTTGCCAGTTTTGCACGACAAGGGCAGACTTTCCTTGGACTTCCACTTTCTGGGCATGAAATTCTTGACGAGGTGAAACCATTATTCTTTTGTTTTAATGTTCCCTTTTTCAATCCTCCTATGCTTAAGTGCTTCTCCCTTCCATATTGTTGAACAAACATGGAGAGTTTTTGTGGTTTATCCATTTGAGATTTATCATCTGTTCTTCGTGGATTGTGTTTTTTCAGTTGCTTTGTATTTCAGATCCTGTTAGTTTTTTTGGGAATACATTTAGAATTCATGCTTCTCAGATTTTACCGCTCTCAGATTATTGATGACCCTTGATGATTGCCAGTTTGGGTTAGATTCTTTTTTTTTTGATACATCGGAATTTCTAGTTTGGGTTAGCTTAACCGTACATGTTGATGACTAGGAACTTGACACCACATCTTGTGTGTAGGCATTGGACATACATTCTTGGGCCAGTTCTCTAGTAGCTTTAAGTGTAGGGGACAATTGGTGCTCTGACTCGGTATCGGAGCAGAATACCTAGGGATGGCTAGGGTACATGAGAGGGAGGTTGTACAGGGAAGTGTACTACAATTTCAGGTTATGAAAGTAATGGGCAGTTTTGCCTTTAAGTTCTTATCAAGACAAACCAAGACCATAGCAAAGGGTTGCATAAACCTCGGATACACGCTATCCCTGGAACTGCATTCATGGGAATGATATTTGTGTGTCTGTTCATCCGCGTCAGCACCTTGGTAATGGGCCACCCCCCAAGTTCTTAACCATGCACATAACACCCAGCTTTAAAGCTGATATTCCTCTTTGTTTTATTTCTGGTACGTTGGCATTTTTTTCCCTAGTACGAAGCATAACATTCAAGGCTTTGTGAAAGACTTAGACAACGGCATAGTTTATGCAAAACTTGGGTCATTGTACCTCTTATTGTTTAGGCAGTATTCTATGCTTTCTGACATACTATTGCAGTTTTATAAGGGCCTAAACATCTCAGCGGATCAGAAGGAATTTTTCATGAAGGCGTTGCATTCATATTATAATGCCGCAACAGACCTACTTCAGTTAGAACATACTGTAAGACTTTTGATCCCTTTGTGCATGTTGATGTATTTCGGTAGACCTTCGTTCATTGATTCAATGTCCTTTGCATCACTGGGATTTTATACTAGTTTGGGTGGAGAATTCAATCTTTTTCCGTGTATACTTTTGTTTCCTTTTATGTGCTAGTAGGCTTGTAGCTGATGGAATTGTTTTTGTTTCCCCAACTGAATTCAAGTCACTTTGCCAAATGGAGCTTGAAAATGCAGAGATCGTGAGTGATGAAAACGCCTCTTTGTATGAAAAGCTGCGGAAATCCTATGACCATCTGTACCATGGTGTTTCATCGTAAGTTGAGTTTTCTTTCTTTCGATTAAGCCACATCTACTCTGGTTGCGATGTTTTTTTGGTTCGATATTCTGCATTTCTTATATTAATTTCATCCCCTTTTGGCCTTAGGGTCTGACATTTGAGACCGTCCTTGTTAAGTTAGGTGTATCTCCTTGTTGGTATCCACAAATGATGACATTCCTATATTTGACTTTCCGTTGCTCAGATGGAGACTGTAGTTACAGTGTGCATCTTGTCGAGTAGTGATAATTTTAGAACCGTAAAAGTATTACATGGCTTCACTTTTTGGGAAAGAAATCGTTTTTGCCCTTTATAATCAGATAGATTAACATCCAGTAGGTTTATGTGGTTTCAGGTTGTTTGCAGGCACTTCTCTGCAGGTCTACCTTTCTATTCTCTCCGTAATTCCATTTTCATTGATTCCACTGATAATTCTATGTTATGTGCAATATAGTTTAGCTGAAGCTCTTGACATCGAACCTCCAGTGATGGTGGAGAATGGTCACATAACAAGGGTGACAACTGGGGACTGTGCTGGAATAGATTCCTCTATTCTTGAAGCACTATGGGATGATGAAGATACTAGAGGTTTCTACGAATGCTTACCAGATCTCAGGTTTATTTTTGTTGCATTATTAACGTCCATGGTGATTCCATGTTAAGCCATTATAAATTTCTTTGCGTTGGATACTGTTGTAGACGCTGGTTCCTTGAAATGTAGTTCACCGACACGAAGGTCATTAAGATACTGTGTTTGTTCCCCACAGAGTATTACTTGGTGAAGCAGGACCCGAGGTGCATGAGCAATCTTTGACGACTCAAGAGCAACCTAGTGTAAGGAACCTGTCTTGCTTTCCCTGTAAGGATAACTCTTTCATTCGCACAGACATTGCGAAAAAGTTGCTGCTTCTGTGTAGAAACATTGCTAATAATTTGACTTTCTCGTACGGCATGACACATTTTTATGCCACTTTATTTAGTATCTGCAAATTATTGTGTATCATCTAGGTTTTATTCCTAATTACTTCTGGGATGGCAACCCATGTTACTCTTTTTAGCACATATCTTTGATTTTTACTTTTCATTGATAGGTGATATACTTTTTATTGTAGGTTCTGACTTGGGCCAAGGGTCAGCATCCCCATCCAGGAGAGAGAAGAAAGAAGAGAGGTAAAAGTGCCACGAGAGAGAAGGGAAAAGCAAACCACAATTCCCTACCCCAGGTTCTAATGTTCATAACAAACCTCTCTAGCCTTGACCTTTGCTTTGTGCACGAAGTTCACAAAAGCCTCATTCAAACAATCTGTAATAAGAAACCAAAAATATTTGCTCGGATCCTAATTTTTTCCAAACACACTCATTTGGTCTTCCTCGATAAGAACTGTGGTCAGTTTCCCCCCTTCTGATCCTTCGCATCTGCTTGCAAGCCTGACTCCACTTCGGCCCAACTCTGCAGAATTTAGGAGATCCAAAGACTCCTCCCCACTTATTAATCTACTAATCCACATCTGCGTTCCCTCTTCCCCGTTCTAGTACTCCTGCGGCCCTGCCCGAATGCCCCTAGCGGCTTTGTGAGAGACATCTCTCCTCCTCCCTAATGGATTATGATTTGCAGATCTCCTCCCCTTGTCAGCACCGGAGAGCTATTTTGGAGAACCAACTAGTCTGCATAACCCGATCCACCACCACTCCTCTTTTGTCTGAAAATGGGCTTCAGTCTCCACATTGCTTTGGAGACCCTTTTGGGACTAGTATGAGCACTCCCATGGTGTCAACTTCATGTAGTAGGAGGTTCTTCGACGGTGGAGTGGATCCAGATTCTCCACTGCTTTTTAAATTTTATCCGAACCATCATTCTAAAACCCGTCAGAGGAACCACCTTCGAAAACCTGGCCCTAGGGCAAGGCCCAAGAGGCTGCGTCCTTGGGCCTCCATTTTTTGGGGTCCAAAATAGGGCTCCCAAGTCAGGATTAGGAATGAATATATATATATATATAATTAATAGCCTAAAACTTGCCAATCCACTCCTGTGTACCAGTGGCAAGGCACTTGTGTCCTTCGGGCAATTTCTCCAGTCTTAGCCTTGGGTGCTGTATCTTCCTTTTTAATTGGTATATGGTTGAAAAAGTGTATTCTTTATGGGAACTGGCGTCTTAAGATTTGAACCCAAACCCAAACTATTCTATCTTCCATTGGTACCACAAAGCCAGCATCACAATACTTACAATTCTTCACAATAACACATCACTATAGCAACACTTCCTACGTAGAAATGCAAGAATACTTGTTATATAGTCTTTTTTTTTTTTTAAATTTTACCTTAATGTTTCATTTAAGTTTTTTACAAGTTCAAATTAGGTAAAACTAACAAGAAAAATAATGCCATTTATATTATACATTCTAACAATTTGGTTCTAAATTTTTCCTAGAAAAACATGGGGCCCTGTGTTCCGACTTTGCCTTGGGCCTCCAAATGCATAGGGCCAGCCATGTCCCACCCAAGCCCGTGGAAAAAATGATCCTATTTTAAAAAAATTTCAACCCAAAAGATAACCATTGCTAAGCCATCAAAATTCCGCAAACAACCACCCCCCCTCTTCCCCCCAATCAACAAAATTATGGGAAACCGCCCAAAAGTTGTGGTTTTCTAAAAGACTGAAATGAGGCCAATAATGGAATTATAGAGTTCCATTGTTTGCAATGAGAGTGAGCAGAATATTGTGTTGCGTAATACATAAAGAAACAACGGAATAGCAAATCAAAAGTTGTGTCAACACAGGTTTGAAATTTATTTTACGATACTTTGAGACTTTTTATTTAACAGTAATGTTTACATCTTGATTTTATTCTTGTTCACAAAAAACAATTTCTAACCCTTTTTCCATACGTGGATGTGTTTGCTAATCTAATATTAGGTAATGTTTCTAACCATTTCTTGTATTTTCAAACTTTTGTCTTTTTTGGTTAATTTTTTCTTCAACTTCTCTGTTTCTATGCTTGCCGAAAGTAAACATACTAGCGAAAATTTGATCTTGGCTCCTATGTGTCCCTCTATCCTCCTCGACTGGCTTCACCCCTGTTGTTTTCCACCAAGTGTTTGGATTATGTTCCCCATGTCCAAAAGTTCCATGTACTCTGCTGTCTTTCGTACCTCACCAGCCTCACCACATGCCGGTATATACCTCGCGGATGCCAGGTGCTGCCTCCTTCCTACCCTTTGGCGCTCAATCATCACCCCCTTCAGCCACAAAACCAGGCATGGACTTCAAGTGGGTCCCCCATCTGATTAGATGTGGATCAGTACTCTTTCAATGACTTTATTTTCACCTCTTCAAAATTTTTGGTTACTTCGGAAGAGAGAAGATTTTCCTAGAACAAACCTCTGGAAAACTTCTTTTTTCTGACAAAAACCTGAATCGCAGAATACAGATAGTCATTACTGTGATTGTTGTATAGTCAAGACCTAACCTTCCAAGCCTCTGTTGACTGTTGAGATTACCTTTATTTAAGTTTAAGGTACATCACGGGGTTAAGTACGCTATTTGTAGCAGCCTTTGTTTTTTTTCACGCATTAAATGTCATGCTTCTATGAGAACACACAGTTAAAGCACTACAAGTGCGGTTGACCTTAACCTTTTATAGAACACATCTCTGGCACCATAAGCACGAGTCATAGTTTATGCTTTCCCTCAACCTCGATGGCTGAAAGCATCTGTTATCAACTGTCTCACCATGCTTGATCATTTTGTCCTCACTGCAACCTCTTATCCTTCATTTTGCTTCACCTCCTAAACTGTTTTTGCTCTAGAATATCACTTTTTAGAATTGACATTTCATGTTCATCTTGTTTATATCATCGCCTTTTTCCCATTCATCATAGCTTCTTTACGTAACAGAGGCTATTACCAGGTGCACAGACGGTATTAACTCTGTTTTGTTCCTATATATTAATCAGTTTTTGCTATATTGGAGTCGACGTCCCCCAAGTGCACCTGGACTGTGTGGCTAGCTTCTTCTTTTTCACTTAAGTTGCATAAGATTCCACTTCCGAATTTATGTTTTGAATTATCTCTGTACGTATTGTTGCACATATGCTGCTTCTGCAGTGCAGTGGTTGACCCCCTTTACTTCTTCAAATAACATGTACCCTTGACTTAATGTGTGGGAGTTGAGTTATTAAATTTTGAACTTCTCAACATATCATCTCTTTTTGTATTTTAACTTGCATTTAATCCTTCAAACAAAGGGTTTGGCATCCGAATCAGACCAAGGTCAGATGGCTACACCAGATTTTGCAGAGGATTCTGTTACTTCACAGGAAGGAGAATTTGAGAAAGATGAAAAAGATCAAGAGAAGTCCAAAAATCCTGACAAAGAGAAAGGCAAAGTCAAAGATACTGGAAGAAGAGGAAAAGGAAAGCATAAAATTCAAGCTCTCGAAGGAACAAATTTGCATGGTCTTCTGCAGAGGCTTCCGTGTTGTGTCAGCCGTGACCAGATTGATCAGTTAACTGTAATGAACTATGCTTGCTGATTCTTTATGACCTATGCTTGCTGATTCTTTTGCGTTTATCGTTGTTGTGGTGGTTCTATTCCTGTATCTTATGCACCTTGTGGTTGAGGATCTTGTTGCCACATTTTGTTATTTTTCCAGGTTGAATTTTGTTACATAAATTCGAAATCAAACCGGAAAAAACTTGTGAGGGCATTGTTTAACGTGCCCAGGACATGTCTGTTGCCATACTACTCACGAATGGTTGCAACACTGTCAACTTATATGAAGGATGTCTCTTCCATGCTCCTTCAGTCGTTAGAGGAAGCGTTCAACTTACTGATAACTAAGAAGGTATGTTTTTAGTTCAATACACTTGCTTGTAGATACGATTGGATGCTTCCAATGGTTTCTTGCGTTTTATTCCTCATCAAGGCAAGATTGCCCAGCATTGACTTTTTGGGTGAAAATGCATCTTTCTTCTAGGATGAAGTGAAAATTCAAACAAAGATCAGGAATATTCGGTTCATTGGAGAACTTTGCAAGTTCAGAATTGCTTCTGCTGGCTTTGTTTTTAATTGTTTAAAGGTATGAATGGGAAGTAGTCATAGATGGCTTGGCTGTGTAGTAATCTTCTCACAAATTCTGATCTTTTGGTTCTCCTTCTTTCGTATTTCCCATGATCTTGAAATTTTAGAATAAGTTCGTCCAAACCCCAGATATTTGGATGTGCAATCAACCTTTGTTATATTTTTTCTTGCATGCTTGAGTAATACGAAGTAGACACTTTTTTACTGGTTGTCTGTCAGTTTGTCCTCAATTTATTGCTCTAGTAATCATCATGTAAGTTTTACCGAAGTAGATCTTGCTGTGTATTGGCTTCTAGTTGGAAAATGAATTGAGAGGTCATGCCATTAACATGAGTTTGGAAAGCAATTATCGTTTGGATTTACACAGCTATTAAAGTTGCTAATATTGCTTACGGGGGTCACTTTTCTCTCTTTACCAGGCTTGTTTAGATGATTTTAGTCATCATAATATCGAAGTTGCTTGCAATCTTCTTGAGACGTGTGGCCGTTTTCTTTACCGGTCTCCGGAAACTACTGTACGGATGGCTAACATGTTGGAGATATTGATGCGCTTAAAAAGCACCAAAAATTTGGATCCTCATCACATAACAATCGTAGAAAATGCTTATTACGCATGCAAACCACCAAAGCGATCTACACGCGTCCCTAAAGTTCGTCCTCCATTACATCAGGTATCCATCATGCTATAGTTCAATATTTGCTGAATAATATGACAGGCGCCAGCTAACACTTATCTCTTTTATATGATGGACTTGTTAGTACATCAGAAAACTACTTTTTTCGGATCTCGACAAGTCTTCCACTGACCATGTGCTGCAACAACTTCATAGACTACCGTGGAGTGAATGTGAGTCCTATCTTCTAAAATGCTTTATGAAGGTTCACAAGGGAAAGTATGGTCAAATTCACTTA
Organism: Rhododendron mucronatum var. ripense; assembly: GCA_019656295.1. Taxonomy (NCBI): domain Eukaryota; kingdom Viridiplantae; phylum Streptophyta; class Magnoliopsida; order Ericales; family Ericaceae; genus Rhododendron; species Rhododendron mucronatum. Next base: position 5,437,364 of record BPLT01000011.1, read on the forward strand.
ATTGCTTCACTTACTGCTGGTTTGAGTCACTACCATGAAGAATTTGCAGTTGCTGTTGTTGACGAGGTTGGTTCTTTTCTGTGAGGAGATGTTAGTGGTGATTATTTAATATATAAAGTTGGCATTTTGTGTGCAGCTCTGTGAGTGCATGCACCCCTGCATTCACTTTTTTCTTGCCATTTTAACTTCTGCTAAGGCTGTAACTGTCAATGGTTTTACTTCCAGGTCTTGGAAGAAATCAGGGTGGGGCTAGAATTGAATGGCATTGGGATGCAGCAACGACGCATTACACACATGCTGTTCTTGGGGGAGCTATACAACTATGAACAATTAAATTCATCTGTTGTTTTTGATACCCTCTATTTGATTCTCTTTTTTGGGCATGGGAAAGCAGAGGTATGGAATTATTGGCTTATTTTTCTTTTGTTTTCTTGTGTTACAGTACTATTTATAGTGGTTTTTGGTGTGTGTGCTATATGGCGTAGATGGTGCATAATAAATTAATAATAATAACTAGGCAATCGGATCTCTCAAAGAAAAGGCAGTAAATTTTGTTAACTTCCTGTACCCACCTTAAAGGATTACATCCAACAATATAGGAAGGGCAGAATTGTCATGCCTTGACTGGTTGCAAGTATCATAAATTATCCTTGATAATGGGAAATCTATCTTGCTCTAGTGTCAAAAGCCTAAAGCATACAATAAAGTGGCACCACACAATTCTTCCTCTCAGGCACCATTAAGCAAGCCCTCCTCATTTTAAGCCCATGTGTTTCAGAGAAAGGCATAGTTGAGAGCAGTCAAATGCAGGGTTTAATGGTTATGAGATTTCCTTCTTGTGCATCAGAACAAATAGTTTACATCCAGGGGGTCACTGACATGTATAATAGTCTTCAAGGATGCCAATTGTCCCATTTGTCCCAGGTTTCCAAGGGAACAATCATCGACATTAGCAGACTGTTTCTCATGCTTGTTTCTAGAATATCACTTTTCTTCTGATATACTTAGTTGCTGATGGTGAGTGAGTCTTTCAATGAAGGAAGCCCTCAAATTCGACTAGGACTTGATTACTAAACATCACTTGAACCTTGTTTCTCCATTTAAAGAGGTGCTGATTTACTTTACCTGAGACTCCCGCACCCCTACATGCCTTACATAAAGGACCAGAGTGACACCAAGGTGTAAGCCTTTATCACTTCCATGATAATTCCATGGGGCACTATTTTTCTTATGGTTGTGGATACTTCTCCAGATAATATTGATGCATATGTTTAAGTTTGTATTCCAGTCACATGTTTCACTACATGATGACTTCTCCAGTTGCTGTTTGAGTATGGAGAGATCACTTTCACGAAGGGAGTGCTAGGAAGTAGGAATATCTTATGAACTTGAATTACTCAATTTCTTATGCAAAGAAATAAATACCATTTTCATAGCATTTTTCTGGGAGTTCAGACATCTTTCAGTTTCCGTATGCGTTTTGGTTGTCTCTGTTCAATAACTAGTTTGGTGTTTCCCAAGGCCTAAAGTTGTACACTATTTGGCTTTTCATGTTTTAAGCAAGATGTGTTGGACCCACTGGAAGATTGTTTCCGCATCAGGATGGTTATTACACTCCTCCATACGTGTGGGCACTGTTTTGATCGAGGCTCGTCAAAGAGAAGACTTGATGAATTCTTACTTCATTTCCAGAGTTACATTCTTCGGAAAGGTTCAATACCGCTGGATATTGAATTTGACTTACAGGTCAGTTGTAGATATATTTTTCTCCAACTTAAATTTAGTATAATGTTGTAGACCTCAGAGCTAGTTGCTTTAAAAAAAATGCTTTGATGACTGGAATCAATGGGCAAACTTTTTGAAAAGTTTAGAGAAAACCAGTTACAGAAGGTTGCGGAAATTGTACTAAGAAAATCAACTTTCCAGATGCTGTTGGGTAGTTCATAAAAATTTCGGGAACTTATTCCCCATTGAGTCTTTTTTTTTTGTGCACTTTTTTAGATGCTCTCAGTCTAAATCAACCTACAGAAGTAATTTTTTGACCATATGGCAGTTCAATCTCTCTGAACCTTTGATGATGTCCTGAACCCAGAAGTTCTATAATACCCTTAAAATCCTTGGCTGTGGAAGCCCAAATGTTAATGTGGATAAATAACACTTTTTCCCTAAGATCTGTACCTCTTCCCATTTTTCCTCCCTAAATAAATTCTTCTCAGTTTGATTGGAATTGTTTAATTGTTGTCAATGTTCAAATTCTTAACTACCATCTATTTAGTGGACAGAAATCGACATCTTGGCGCCACTTACACAATCAGAGGAGTTGGCAGCCCTCGCCCCCCTTTTTTGTTTGTAGTCATGTACCGTCTCCATACCCGTGTTTCTTACTTAGTTGGTAATTTTGGGCCAGTAGGATGAAATATGCCTATGTGCAGCAAGGCCACCTCAAGGTCTCCATCTCTCCCCAGGATCCTTTTTTTTTAACAACAGAAGGGGATGTCTTTCTCTGCTAATTGGAAGTTGACTTGATAGGTTTAGGTTACCCTGTGTTTTTTATCATAAATTTTTGGGGATTTCTTGATGATCTTTGGACTAGAACGAGCTAACCAGGAAATGAAGTAATGTAGCTTGTAATAATTCAACTTCAACTAAGGGGGCCAATTCCAAGTTCGAGGCATAAATTCCTAGGGCCCCTAGCTGTACTATGGTACAAGCCGTTAAACATCAGTTTGTGTTACAATACAGGGTAATCTTCTATGTGCAGTAGCTTGAAGCCTCTCTGCTGCTACCTTCTTGGAGGTTTTATGCAGAGGCTTAGTTCATCTGGTGTTTATGAACAGACTCCTTTTCTAAGTTATATGACCCTGCAAATTGTAGCATTTTGCAGGACTTGTTTGCGGATTTAGGCCAAAACATGATGCGATATCCATCAATTGAAGAAGTCAATGATGCTTTAATTGAATTTGTGGAGCATGAGCGGATTGTATCCATTGATGAGGCCAACTGTGAGAAGCACTCAGACATGGGAAAGCCTCCATTTGGGAATACTTCTTGCACCATCTCCGTGAATGGACATAACCTTCCTCTTGAGGAAAATGGAGCGGTGCATCGTGACATTTATTCAGGAAGTGGGACCATTGACCCAAATGGGCATGGCGTTGAAGAAGGTTTGCATGAAGAGAATCATGATGATGTGTGCAACGGTGGGGATGATTATGGTGATGGAGGTGCTCTTGCTATTGATGAAGATGAAGAAGTTCAAGTGTGGCAGAATAAGGTGATGGATGTGGATCCTGAGGAGGAAGCTGAGTTTGACAGAGAACTTAGGTCTCTGATGCAGGTATGGTGCAGGGACTTGTTAATCATAAGACGGTTTTGATGGGTCAGTCCAAATTTGTTTCTTTTCTACTCCATTTGAAGGCAACTTCAAATTGGTTATATCTAGTGAAGCAAAGAGACAGATATCTGTGATCTCTATTAGCTTTATCTCAGTTGTTGTCAACCAACCTTGAGGCTTCATTCCAACATCTATGGAATTCCACTGAAGGGATTTGTGGCTTGATTCAACATAAATATAAAGAGGTTTAGGCTGTTTAGCTATACGTGGCTTGTGAAACTAGAGCGGAAGATGGATTGTAGTTCAAATCATTGAACCATCAAATCTTAATTTAAAGAGGTTTAGTTCAAATCACTCTGAACTCATATTTATTTCACATCCAGGATGATAAATTTCCCAAACCAAATACGCAAAGAACATGTGAACCATCAAATCTTAATTTAAGCTAATAAAGTCAAACTCCTTGGTTTGAAATTCTCATTTATTCGGAGGGAGCCTTTCTCTTTTAGTTGGAACATAACGTGATCGCTATGTATTCCAATTTCGTGATTGTTGTTGGAGTTGCGTTAAGTTTGAAGCTACTATAACCAGATTGAGGGCTTTCTGTCAAAAGTTGATGCTCATTTTTGAAGTGTGAATGCAGGAGAGCTTGGATTCACGGAAGCTAGAACCGCGCTCCCGGCTTTCACTGAACATGGCAATACCTATGAACGTGTCTGTGGGGCCCACAGAAGACCTTCATGGAAGAAAAGGGTTAGAAAGCGGTGATGAGACATTAGATGAAGAAGCAGGAGGAAGAACAAAAGGCAGGAAGGAGGTTAGTGTCAGAGTTCTCGTCAAGCGTGGGAACAAGCAACGATCGAAACAGCTATACCTTCCGCTCGATTGCTCCCTTGTGCGGAGCGCAAAAGAAAGAGAAGCAGCTGAGGTTGAAGAGAGACAAGACATCAAGAGGCTAGTCTTGGAATATAACGAGAGGGAAGAGGAGAGTTGTGGTTCTGAAACCCAACCAACGAGCTGGATGCAAAGTGTGGATTCCCACGGGGACGTGAAGAGGATTCCTGGATCACGTCATCGCCATCAATATTTTTCAGGTGCTGGGTTCTATTATAGAAGAAGAAAGTGAGGCCTTTTGAACATACAAAGCTAGAGAGTAAGCGACTGATTTGGCACCCTGAGCTCTCTCGCACTAATAGGTTGATGTAAATACAACTACTTCTATTCAACAATCTGTTGGAGTATATATCCCATGGATATCTCACCCACTACGAGAATGAAGTCTTCTTTACATCTTTTTCCTGGAAGCATCGTCAAAGGTCCGAACCCTAATTTCAAGTGTTCCTTCATAATCCATATAGGTATGCATTTTTTGTGGAGTCAATTGTGGGAGGGTTATTTCATATTGGGTGGTAATGAGTTTCAACAATGTTTTGTGTGTGTGTTGGGTTACCTGGAACTTTTTCAACTGCCAATATATATTTTGTCAATATATACGAGGGTGTGAAATATTGTGATTTTTTGGAGTCTCTTTGAGACTCACTTTGCAATATGTGGTTTCTACAGGACGGAAATTTTTATCACTTTTGCTGATTAATACGTGATGCAGTCGCATGGTACTCGTCTTGATGCATCATGCATTAAGTTGTCGTGTTAGAATAGATGCTCCATATTCTCATAACGATAGGGATGTTTATTTGACATACTTTATTTTATTTTATTTTTTCTCAGCGGAAGTCAGCATTTGCCGTGTTAGAATAGATGCTACATTTGCTAGATGATTAATCCAAGGGATTCGACATTATCTTGTGTATTATTCTAATATTTTCTTCTTGTTGCATTTTCTTTGATGGGCTAGCTTACGAAGTATCATTGGAAACTTCACGAGAAAATAGTTGGCATATGTTCAAGTTTCATAGGGTGAGCATGTATGATGTACCGGATTGGTTCAGTTTTATAGTATACCAAGAATTAGGGGTGGTTCTAGGATTTTTGTAGTGGTGACAAAAATGTACAGAGAAATTTATATAAAATAAACATTTCTTTTGGCTGGAAATTTAGCAGGCCTAGTTTATTTGGTATTGGTGAGCTATATTATCTACTTATATTTGCAAATTTAGGTGAAATTTTTTTGGTTTATTTTGGCTCCATAAGAGTAATTTAGTGCCGACAATATTGGAGAACAATCAAATTACATATAAAAAAATTACAAAATTTTAGTTTATTGTTTGAACCCATGGGGTTCGCTTGAACCCCCTTGGTATATAAGGTAGAGTCGCCCTGCCAAGAATCAAATCAATATTTACGGATTATGAATTTGGAGAATTAAATCAACACATAATATTCATAGGAACCAAATCAATCCAAACCCTTGTAATATAGTTCGGTTTCGGTTTTGAGCCCCGGTTAACTAGAAATAGAAGTATCATCTTCATAAATTATTTAAAGTGTTTAAAATTACAAAGATAAGTTAAACTTATATTAAAACCAAATCTTTTAGATTCGGAAATTAAATGACTTGGATAGAAAACTAGGGAAATTAGTCCGTGAAGGAATAGGGCGGTGGATTGGATTATTAAATTAGAAAATTAATTGATTATATATAGCTGCCGAATAAGATTATTAAATTAGAAAACTAATTGATTATATATAGCTGCCGAATAGACTTTTCACTTTCAACATTCTCTTTTAGCCAATGTTTTGAAAATTGGACCAGTGAGCAAATCAGCAAATAGACCAGGCATGACGGGCAAATGGAACATTGGTTCAACCGCGGTCGATCAGAATCAAACTGTGATGTCATAAATATGTCACAGAATATATTACAAATACATAACCATCTAAAATGAGAGCATACAAAAAAATAAAATAAAATAAAATGAGAGCATACAAATATACATGGAGAAAAGGCTTGAAAAACTATTTTCTTTGTTCCATATTGAGGGTTCATAACGAAAAGTCGTGCAATTTTTCAAATTAAAAAATCAACTACTTCCATATATAATTTTTTGAATTTTTTGCACCAAATTGAAGTACTAATCGAGATCTTTAATACAGTACAAAAAAATTTGAAATACACGAAAGTAGTTAATTTTTTTATTTAAAAAATAACGAGAGAGAGAATGAGAATCTCAAAATGAAATCGGAGGGAGTACATTTTATCCTCTATTATTTGGCGTGAAAAGAGGCGGCAAGGCGCTATAGGTCGGGTCCCAATGGAGCAATTTCTGTTCTCGAATGACAACACGCAATATATATGGCTGGGCTAGCGCAGAGGTGGGCCCATAAACCTTTATGGCCCATACGCCAGCTGGGGCATTGAAGTATTAGCCGTTTTTGCGGTTCAAAAAAAAAAAAAGTATTAGCCGTTTTTTAATTTTATTTTATTTATCAAAGCAGAAACATAGCATATATTAATAAATGGACACTAACAGTCCAAAGTACAAAAAAAAATAAAAATACAACAGAAAAACCAAAAAGCCGCAAGGAACCAAAAGGTATTAGCCGTTGAGTGTAGTAATTTTACTACTAGTACTACACTAACAATTCCTTTCCGGATCGATGAATCAAATCAAAATTCTACTATATGCCAGATTTGCGTGGAGAAATTTTGGAATAGTGTGGAGATGTGAAAAAAAAAGGATATTTTTTAGAAGGATTCTAGAAGAATAATGTGGGCCGTTGAATTAAAATAATTTTAATTACTATTTACTGAGGAGTTGAATGAAAAAGATATTTTTTAGAAGGATTCTAGAAGGATAATGTGGGCCGTTGGATTAAAATAATTCTAATTACTAGTATTTATTGAGGAGGTGAATGACTATAAAAAGAAAGAATGTGCTTCTGTGTGAGTATGCATTTGTGTAAGTTATTGTATTAGTGATTGTTGGACGAATAAAATAATAGTATTTTTAATGTATCCAAATTCAACACCTTTCATATGTGATAATAAAATTTAATGTTTGTCTACCCAATATTAAAGGCTTGTGTCTGTAAGTGCATGTAATTGTGCTTCGTTTGGCTGATGTAGTTATATGGAATAGAATAGTCAATCGGGTTATAGTTCGCGAACAATTCTTTTTAGGCAGCGCTGGAACAACTTCAAGCCAACCCTCCCATGCATGGAATGCCGGATCAACAAGTGAGTACAACAAGCGCAAGGTACTTTGCATGGAGCCATAACCACTTGAAATGACAAATTATAGAGTTTTATGAAGAAATTTCCTATTGTTCTAACAAGCATTGATCATGTTCATGCGTTGAGAAGAGCGTGTGAATGGTTCATAGAACAATATGGGCCTTTGAAGTATAGGCTCGGCAACATCAATGCAAGGGCGTACAAAGACGAAGAGGTTCAAAGGGTATGCAACCAAAGTGCCTGCTCAGGTTCCATGGAGTAGCATAGTCGATCAGGTTGTAGAATACGAAACTCGTGCGCTTGAACGTGACGCGGCTCAGAACAATTTGAATGAATTTCAAGCAACGCTGGAATAGCTTCAAGCCGACACTCCCATGCATGGAATGCAGAATCATGCTCATCTAGTCGCAGTCACCGCCGATCGAGTACATCACGCGCAAGATACTTTGGAAGGAGCCATAACCACTTGTAACAACTTGAAGCGGCAAATTATAAGGTTCATGAGGAGATTGAATTTCCTTCGCCCGATTATTCTAAAAAGCACGGATCATGTTCGTGTGTTGAGAAGAGCGCATGACTTGGACAACAATATGGGCCTTTGAGGCATAGGCTCAACAAGGTCAATGCAAGGGTATATGAGGATGTTCAGATGGTATGCGAGCAGTACTAGATACCTTCTCGTTGGTGGATGATGAGCCTATTGTTTGTTGTTGTTTTGGTGGTTCTTTGTTCTCATTAGTTGGTGTATTTTGTTTTTTCTTTATTGTAATTTTGAACTTGAATAGCAGTAAGTAATTTTAAGTATAATAACTAGAGATTTTTTTGGGCCTTTATTTACCGATTCAACCTTAACAAACCGTTGTGTTTTGGAGATAACAACCATCGGCCTCTGATTTGGAGTTCCGTTTTCGCGTGTTCTCATTTATCTATCAGAAATTTGGATTTTTTCTGTTGTTTTTTTTTCTAGTTCAAAATAGAATTTGTGGTTTTGCTATTGAACCACAGATTTTGTAGCCTCTCTTTTGAAATTGTTTCGATCCATACGCGTTGAGCACGCCACATGGCTTGTCAGATTATTAAGCATCAGTTTCTTTATTCAAACTTGTGAAGAGCATAGCTTGGACATGCATCATGCAACCGTAGAAATCCCCACGGTGGTGGCTTCGGAAATTTCGGTGGCGGCTCCGAAAATTTTTGGAAGGGTGTTCTATAGTAGTAACAATATACTACGGCGCCGTTCTGCTTGGATTTTTGGAATTTTTGGGCTTTTGTTCTTATTCAATTTTTTTTTTTTGTGCTTGTTAGTTTTGAATCTAACTTTTATAGATTTCAAAAAAGAAAAAAGGGCAAAGTACGAAAAACCTCCCTAAGGTTTGGACGTTTGGCAGATAACCTCCTTGACGTTAACTAATGAGCACATCACCCCCCTATGGTTTTGGAGTAAACTGCAACCGTAACTCTGTTAACGGCAAAGAGAGAAAAGACCTTGTTACCCTTGTGAAAAATAAAGCAATTTCACTTCTTTGCATGCCCAAATCAAATCAAGGGTGGCAATCCTAACCCATTTTTTTTAATCAGAGACGGAACTGTATATGGGCATATGGGGGCCACGGCCCCCGCGTTGTTTTGGAGTTTTTTTTTTCAATATTAATATTAGTTTTTTTTTTTGGTTAACAACACCTAAATATTGTATTTTGTGTTGAGTGTTATTTAGACATTTAAATGCTTTAAAAATGTGTTTGTTTTGGGTCCCAAAACTCAATTTCTTTCCTTGCACACGGTCTGTCATAAGTTTTTTTTTTCAATTATTAATCTCATTTCTTTTTCGATCTTTCTCCACTCATTACTCAAAAAACCTCCTTCAAAACCTAAACCAAACAAACTATTAGATTTTTGAACCTTAAAATTTCAAAATTTTCTGTTCATAGTTCGACCCCCGCGTTTATGAAATCCTGGTTCCGTCCCTGTTTTTAATCCTCCCAAATCCGTCCACTTTTAACTCAATTCAACCCGCCCATATTATATAATGGGTTGAGATTAATTGAACCCATATTTACATAAATTTAAATGGATTTGGAATGAGCATAATATGGGTTAGGATTAAAAAACTCATCTTTGCACAAGAGTCTCTCGCCTCCTGTACGCATCGCATCATGTATTAAATGAAACAAAAGCAAAAAGAAGCTCGGTTCTTTGCTAGAAAATGGGTTCAGTGTCTGTCCCCATTTCTAAGACCTACTGACCAACCCCTCGAGCTATAAGAACGTACAAATGCAAAAAGAAAATGCATTACTTGCTTCATTTTTTTAAGCAATCCCTTGGCTCCTCTCCCTTTTTTGGATTTTTTTACGTTTTGTCCTTATTCAACTTTTTTCGCGTTTGTTGTTTTATAACAAGTATTTTACGATTTTTGATTCACTCAAATCAGAAAAGTAAAAAATTATATAACTTTTATCCAAATATTTTTGAAAACATCCAACTTAAAGCCCAAAAAGTCCGTTATTGGGATTTACTTAAAGCCCAAAAAGTCCGTTATTGGGATTTATCTTGAATATTATAAAAAAAATATTAGAGAAAAAGTAAAAAAAAAAAATTACTTTTTCGATTCTCTCGTCGAAACGAATTAATAGGGATAAAAAGTTTGTCACAAAACAAACAAATACAAAAAAATTTAAACGAGACAAAAAAAAAAGTCACTTGATTTTTTAATCCAAACCTAAACGGTAGCTTCAGCGAACGCAACGAAGACCGAAACTGTACAATCGCTGCAATCATCGCCTTCCAGGAAATTCTCTAATACTGCCTCTGAATCCTCATCAAAATTACGTTATTGTTTGGAAATGAAAAAAAAAAAGAGTAAAAACCTGATTTTTAAAGTTTTTTTAGCCACTAATTACTTCATTTTTATTCAAAAAAAATTTGAGTTTTAATCATAAAATTTTACATTTTTGAATCTCCTTATTGAGACAAATCAGAACGGCGGAGCGGGGGCGAAGGAAAAAAAATAAAGGGGGGGGAAAAAAGAAGAAATTATAAAAATTATAAATGAATTTACATAGAAGATGTAAAATATTTTACCTTAGAAGTTGGCAAGAAAGTTGGAAACCTGGTATGAAATATGAGGAGTAAACTAGGGTTGGTCTTTTATAGAGATGGGCAAAGGGCATTAAGGGAAGAACAAATATCATTTTTGGAGGGAAACACGTTTTTTAGGTCAATACTCGCAATCCAGGTGCGTGCAACACACATACCGTCAAATGGGATGGAAAATCTAACGGTTGCAGTTTACTCCAAAACCATGGGGGGGTTATGTGCTCATTAGTTAACATCAGGGAGGTTATCTGCCAAATGTCCAAATCTCAGGGAGGTTTTCCGTACTTTGCCCAAGAAAAAAAAATTGTGATTTTACTGAAATATTTTTTGAAATATCCAAGATGAAGCCGGCTTTTGGGACTTTTTAAGCCTTTTGAGCTTTATTTTGGATATTTTTAAAAATAGTTGGGTCAAATTCATAACTTTTTATTTTTTCGATCCCTCTTGTCGAGATAAATCAATAATTTACAAAATCTTGTCGCAAAATTAACAAACACAAATTTCAGTTTGTGAATTTTGAGCAATTATTGTATCTTTAAAATGCTAGAGAACAAATAATTTGAGAATTTTGAGAACCCACTTTCTCTCTCCATGAACCCAAAGGACCCATTGATTAAGCTATGATATGTCCAAATCTTTCCATTTTCCGGTTCGAACTTTCTCCGCAAACTGTCAATCTGAGAGGGGGAGTGGGAGTACTGAGAGAGAGGAGCTGCGTACATTGTTGGGTTGGGTGAGATTTGGACTGGAATGACATATTTACCCTTTGGGGAAAATGTGCTGCTCTCATGAGCAGTTCTTCATGAGTTGATCTGGGCGAGAGATCTTTTAGTGTGTAATATGTAGCCCTTTTCAATAAGATCTTTTACTGACTGCGGGTTTTTATCTTGCACAAATTTACTGACCAATTTATGATTGTATCCATCCATTTCTAATTGTTTGTTTGGGATGAGATGTAGATGGTTCTTCGAGCGCCTTTTATTCGGTATCATTACAAGAAAAAATGGTCATCATTATGAGCCAATGCATAGACTATACCGATCAGTTTTCAGCCTCTCTCTCAAGGCTATGATGGAAGTAAATGGGGTACTCATAAAGAATGGGAGTGTAAGGCCTGGCCAATTGAGGTCTTTGATCACGAATTCGGTGACGGTTGGCAAGTGTTCTCCGCTGAACACAACTTGGAGCCAAACTTGGCAGATAGGAGAAAACAAACTTTGTGAGGGATTGCCACTTTTATAGTTGCAAGATAAGATACGATTCCAATAAACACGATACATGAGTGTGTATCAAATTTTTGCTTCTCTTTTAAAAATGTGTGCAAATGTTTAGAGTTGTCAAACGGGTAGTGCCGTGTCGTGCCGGTCCATTTATTAATCGTGTCATGCTATGTCAAGCCCATTTCTAGCTGTGGTGTGTCGTGTCGTGCTGATCCCATTGTTACATCTTGTTGTGCCGTACCGAGCCGTGCAAATCATGGAATGCCGTGTCCGTTGTGAATTTTGTACCATGTCTGCCTTTTAGTATTTATTTATAGTAGTATGATTTTGAAAATATCTGTGAGATTAAATTCTTTATACCGTCGGTGTAAACATTTGTTTTCTCCAAATCAATTGTGTTGCACCATGTCGCCATGTTTTATTGATTGGAGCCACTGTTTTGCAACGTGGAGCAATGTAATTGATTTGGAGGAAATAAATATTTACACCAACGGTGTAAAGAATTTATTCAAATTTCTTGACGACTATCTTCCCATCGAAATTCTGTTCGCTTCCCTGCCCAGCCCAAACCCCAGTCCACTGCCCCTGTTGCCACCCGTTGAAATGCAATCAACAGGTGCAATCATGGTTACAAAATTTTGCCTTGTTTGGTTTGCTTCTCAAAAAACCAAAAAAAAAAAAAAAGAAAGAATTTTTCAAAAAATTCCCCCTACTTCCAACATTTCTCTCTCTATCTCTTTCCACTTATTATATTGGGCAAATTTCACTCAGAGCCCCTGAGGTATCTGACAATGACAGAAAGTACCCCTCAGTTTTCAAAAATGACAGAAACCTCTCGTACTTTACAGTTTGGGTTTCATTCCGTTAGTTTCCATTAGTTAAATGGACGGAAAATGTACGGAAAATGAAATCTTCAATTTTATTTAGTTCTACACCTATCTTAGGGCTCTCATTAAAAGTCCTAGAGTTAAAAATTAATTATGATCATTTAGGATAAAATAATTAAAAAAATAAAATCTTCGCACCGATTCAAACGGATTAAAAATTGGAGCACTTAAGTATCTGCTCTTCATTTGGTTCTATGGTTTTCTTAAAGCTCTCATTGAAAATCCTAAAGTGAAAAATTAATTATGACCCTTTAGGATAAAATAATCAGAAAAATACGATTTTTCGCACCAATTCAAACAGATTCAAAATTTGAGCACTTAAGTATCTCCTCTTCGTTTAGTTTTACGGTTATCTTAGGGCTCTCATTAAAAATCTTAAAACCAAATATTAATTATTGCACTTTAAGATAAAAAAATAAAAAAAATAAGATCTTTGCGCCGATTCAAATAGATTGAAAATTGGAGCACTTACGTATTTGCTCTTCATTGACAGCTCTAAAATCAAGTGAAAAGCAAAATTTTTAAATGCTCCAAATTTTAATCCGTTTGAATCGGTGCAAAGATTTTATTTTTTTAACTATTTTATCCTAAATGATTTTTTTAACTATTTTATCCTAAATGATCATAACTAATTTTTAACTCTAGGACTTTTAATGAGAGCCCTAAGATAGGTGTAGAACTAAATAAAATTGAAAATTTCATTTTCCGTACATTTTCTTACATTTTCCGTCCATTTAACTAACGGAACTAACGGAATGAAACCCAAACTGTAAAGTAAGGGAGGTTTCTGTCATTTTTGAAAACTGAGGGGTACTTTCTGTTATTGTCATATACCTCAGGGGGTCTGAGTGAAATTTGCCCTTTCCTCTACTATTTTTTAAAAAACTTTTCAAAACACAAACCAAACAAAGCAACCCATGGGTTCGCTTGAAGCCTTGAACCCCTCGGTATAAGGTAGAGTCCCCCAAAATCTAACCAAACCCACAGACTAGAAATTTGAAAAATCAAACCAACACATAATATCTATAGAGCCAAATCAATCCAAACCCTTATGATACGGTTTGGTTTGGATTTTGAACCCCGGTTAACTTGAAATAGAGGTATCATCTTCCTGAACTATTTAAAGCATACTTAAAATTACAGAGATAAATTAAACTTATAATAAAACCTAGTAGATCGGAGTCGAATTGTGATGTCATAAAAATGTCACATAATAATTTCACGAATTCATATAACTGAGAATGATTCTTGGTCAAAGACATGGCCATTCCGAGCAGGATACCTACGCCTTGTTAAAACTTAGGTTCACAAATATCATTTTATAACAAGAATCATTGCACCACATGAACATAGAAACACAAACAAGAAAAACATGAGAGTACGAAAATAGTGAAAGTAGAAAAGATGTTGCCTGTGAGATTGAGAGTCGTGTAGTCACTATCTTAAGGCTAATATTCCTCCCCTCGTGAAGGTTCTACCGGAGTGTACTAGCCCCAAGATTAAACCCAAGCGCTCACAAGCATTCCTCGCCCGATGTTCACGACCACCGGGAGGTTTGAACGAGTCACGAACCGAGTTGCCCAACTCTATAGAAAATAGTATAAGAATATTATAAAAAACCCTCTTTCATTATCTATGTATACTCTCCAAATACTTTCTTCACTTCCACACCTTTTCACACTTGTCAAAAACCCATATATATATATATATATATATATATATATATATATATATATATATATATATAGAGGTTATTGGATTAAGACCCATTTATTGATATATATATATATATATATATATATATATAATGATAGGAATAAATATCACTTTTATGTTTTTGTAATTGACAACATTTATGCACTAATATTGTAACGGAAAAGTAATGATAGGTAATAAGTATTTAAATTTATTTTTATTAAAATCTTTCATTGTTCCAACAATCTTGCTCCCAACCTAGAAAAAAAACTTATATACATACGCTCCCCTCAGTCATAGGAGAGCTTATTCCATGAGGAGTGCTAAGTAAAAAAAAAAAAATTATCCGAAAATTACCCCAAAAAGGCAAATCAATGATACAGGTGCACTTCAAAGTGAATTTGTACCATTAATTTGCCCTTTCAAGATAATTTTCGGGTAAATTTTCTTTGCACTTAGCATTTCTCTTATTCCATTCCCTTGGTCAATGATGCCCCAAACACCTCAATTCACCATTCATGTAGGGTCCAGCCATAATCAAAGTACTACTAATTTTACTCTTGGGGGTACCTTTCTTTGTAGCTGCCGGGCACACTCTCTAGCTGCTCGTATTTTGGTGTTTTCGTAAGTTAGGCCCATCGCAACAGCAGAGGGGGCAAGAGGATTGATAACCAACTTATCGAGTGAGACAGCCATAACAAGCCAGTACGAAAGAAACTCAACTTCATCCGGACGTCCACTAAAACCAACCAACTCCACCACTCTAAGGCATCGGTGATGATATTCTGGAGCAACCCTCGCATATCTATCATCGTTAATGGGCGTCGCCGAGATTACTTCCGATTGATCACAAGGAGGAATTGCTGATTGATACTGCCATAAAGAAAATCAAATCAGAAATTCTCTTTTTCTTTTAATGCGTTCACCCATGGGCAAAAACCCAACAAAAACATGCTGTTATGTGCAACATGTCCTAGTACCAGCCATATAACTAAATCACCAAATCAGTAAATTTAACCGGGTGCACACAGCAGAGTAAGAAGACTCACCCGCACCGTAAATGTGGACAACAAAGGGCACGCCCTAACCAAAGGAGTGTAGAAAATGAGGTTTTCTCCGCGTACTTTGCGCGATTCCAATTCCAATTGCTTGAGACAACGTAGTTCAGGGTAGGTTGGGGGGAACGCTATATAACTCCCAACACCCTGACCAAAAAGTAAAGGCCGCGTTAATTTAAGCCTTTCCAGTTGACGCATATAGCTCAAATGATCTGTGGGTTGGTGAATGACTGATTCGGCGTAATCTCCACTGATGCATAACTCCGAAAGAACGGGAACATTCCTAAGAATTACCCTTGAGGCTGGCCCAAAATACATCAACGACAACGATGCAAGATTTGCAGCAGAAATATCCAAATCTTCCAAATAGCATCTGGAGATCTCTAAGCATTTCAATCTGAGTGACGGACCAGCAACTTTCAGGTTCGTAAGATGGTCGGAGCTTATCACCTGCAACTGTTCGAGGAGAGGGCAGTTGCCCAAAAAGTGCTCGATGACCTCGCCAGTGATGTTAACACATTTCAAACAGAGGGTTATGAGGTGACAAAATCCGAACGGTTGCGGGTGAGTATTTGAAGTCCTCGAGCGTAACTTTTCCACACTTGGAAAAGCATACCACCGGTACGACCACGGCCTATTGCTTGCCAAGTCCAATTCAAGCCTTTTTACTCCCTTTTGAAATGCAAAATTAACCCAACTGTCGAGGTCGCCATAATAAGCACCGCTGCTTTCTTCTTTCGGATAGAAGCGGATTATAAATTCATCTAAAACAGATGCACCCAGGTGTAACTTTAGAACTCGATTCACCCGCCTCGCGTACCAAGGACTGCAGATGTTTACCCCTTCGTCGCGCGATTTCCAATCACCGAAATTCAGCTTGGTGGTGAGAAATGCCCACAGGGGTCTCCAGCTGCGCGAGAGGACACTAGTTCTTCCGGCTTCCTCGAGGGTCAAGCGAGACAGAATGGCACCAAGGATTTCCCTTGGCAATTGACTAATCCGGTCCACTCGTCCAAGTAGTTCTCTCTTTGCCTTCACGAACCATGCCATGCAATAAACACGTACACAAATGGCATAAAATTCAGCAAAAAAAAAAAAAAAAGAGTCTCTACCAAAGTTCCTCCTAAATTCTACGTAACCAAGGCCGGCCCAACCCCAAAGCTCAAGAGGTTTGGGCATTGGGAATCCAAAATAGTTCAATTTTTAGTGGCATTCTAATATTTTAACTATTTAGATTAGATTTGAGTAGGACTCTTTTTAAGCTCAATAGAATAAAAAAAAAAACTGTCAATTAGAGGAATGAGTTAGTCCAACCCACTATCCCATAAACCCAAGTGCCCAACCACTAAATCCTCAAAATCATTTCCCCAAAATCAGCGAATTAAACCTCCCAAAAATCCCCCCCCCCCAAAAAAAAAAAAAAAAATTTGCCGATCTCGTATTCATATGTAATGATTTGTAGAACTTTATATTGGTTTGGCTTTTTCGTATTGTAATTGTTTCTATAAAAATTGTTAAGTATTAATTCTTTAAGGACACACTTTTTTTTATTAGACCTGGAACACTAAAAATTCTTGGACCGACCTTGTACATAACAACAGGATAACAGGAAGGGCTAAGGAGTGTTTACCCTCTTTGGCAGATGAGAAGCGTAGACCGCCGCCCCTGGCCGAGAAGAAGAATAATAAGAGTTCTCTTTTTCCACTTCGTAACTTTTAGCATATTTATGATTGATAAAATAGTAGGGACTACTTTTAAGCTGCAGATGATTCTGCACAATCCATTCTCTTCTTCTTTCTTCCTCCATCCAAAACCCTTTTTGTTGAAATCGTTTTCTTTTTTATGTATGGTTTGATGTTGAAGAAGACGGTGGAACAGGACTAGTAGGGTTTGACGAGGGAGAAGAGTTTAAATTTAGGAAGAATTATTGTATTTATATAGTATAGTAGTAATAATAAATTGAGCTAGCTACCTAATAAATATGGATTGAATTAATCTTCTCTCTAAGATTTGGATTTCTATTGCCAATTACTACCAAAGATGCCAAGCAGATTAATTATTCAATAGTCTGGGTATACCGCCACGTGATACTCTATACCACTTTACAACCACACATTCTTGTGGAGTCCATACACTCAGTATACAGAAAAAAAAAATTGCAAGAAAGTTATATTATGTTCCAAAATTAGAATAGAAAACGTGGAGGGAAGAAAATAAATAAGGAAGTCATGGTTTAGTTGTTGATTCTCACTAGTCACTAGAATATAAAATTTCACATTTTATGAGAAAAAATAAGGTAAGCGCTATACGGGAAAATTTACTTTCCATCAGTGTTTAGTGTTTAGGAGGGCTAGAGACTCAGGGTTCATGGCAGAGAGGTTTGAGAGTGCGGCCGCAAAGTTTCAGTGCGTGACCGTGACCCATGAGGTTTGAGTGTGTTGTCGCGATGTGTAGAATGACAGTTTTATTGGATGGAAATTGATTTTCGCGCTCCACTTATTTATTGATGGCGTTTCAATTTTAACGTGAAGTTCCTAGTAATTTCATGAACAAAGTGAAGCGTCATCAATAAAAAGTACAGTGCGAATATCAATTTGGATGTATCAGTTGATCGTAGAGGTGTCAAATGGGCCGTGCCGGCACGGCACGGCACGAGCACGGCACGGGCACGGGGTAGCACGGCACGCCACAGGCACGGTCTTGGCCTGGCACGGCACGACACGGCACGATTTGAGTGGGCCGGGGGCACGACACGGGCACGGGATTGGGCGGCACGGCACGGGCACGACACGGAAGTTGGCCTGGCACGGCACGGCACGACACGGTCGTAGACGGGCACGACACGGGCACGGGCACGAAAAGTTGATAGGAACGACACGGCACGACACGGTTTTAGCCCGGCACGAGCACGGGCACGGGCATAGGCACGACACGGCACGACACGGGCACGAAAAGGCACGGCACGAGGCACGGAAAAAAAAATAAAATAAGCCAAATAACTTTTTTTATTTAAAAAAAATAAACAATTTCTATTTAGTAAAAAATATTTTAAAAAATTAAAGGTAAACAACTAAGATATTTAATTTTAAAAAAAACAATTTCTTAAAAAAATTATCAATTTTTATTCGGTAGAAAATATTTTTTTTTTGGTTAGTGAATAAGTTTTGGACCTTTGGTTTGTAAATTTAACATTACAAGATAACAAGTAAGATTAAAAAAACTTATCAAAATATTTATGGTGCAAGTGTAATTTCATACAAAAGAAAATGTGCAAAAGTCGTATACTATTACTCGTATATTATCTACCCCAAATCTAACGAGAAATAAGAAAAAAAGTCTGAAACAAAAAAATAAGGAAAAAATTACATAGTAGAAATAAAAGGAAAATAAAAAACAAAAAGGGGTTAACAAAAAAAATAAGAAAACAAATACATAGTAGAAATAAAGAAAAAGAAAAAACAAAAAATAGTTGGCTAGACTAGGAGTCTAGGACTTGAACCCAAGTCCCCAGGTTCTTTTATACACAAACAAACTACTATGCCACCAATTAACTTGTGTTATAAATTTGAAAAATTAGTATATAATATATAGTTCTATTATATAAAAATGAGACCATCAAGCAGTAGTCACACAATTGCAATGCAATCACGACGATCGATACCATTTAATGCGTTCATTTTGTTGTGCTTAGTGTTTTAATTATGGGATCCAATTTTTTCGTGCGTCGGATTTTGAAAGCTCGTTCATCGGCACGCTGATTCATTTTTTGATCGATTTTTTTTTTACGTCCGATCAAGTATGTAGCGATATGTATTTTACTTGATTATTTGCATGAATGATCTAATCCCTCCCACATAAAAGTTAGATGGTTCCAATTTTTTAAAAATATCTTAGGCGGCCCTCAAGTAGTGCATTATAGGTCTTTAATGCCTCTGGAAGCACCGAATGTGTTCCGATCATGAGGTTTTAAACATTCAATTATCACCTATTCAAGTGAGAATAATAAATTTAATAAGACATTAAATCGTAACGGTTTAGATCGAACATTTGAAAAAAAGAGTCTACAGCTACCTTTCAAATCTATACATTGAACTTAGTTGGTTATGAACTAAGGTATTCTGCTATAGTCTAATATACGTTAGCCACACGATCACAAAACAAATATGACAATCCATACCGCTCATTTTTTTATTCTCTGTGTTTTAATGACTCTCACAAATTTTTGGGTCGATCGGGTTTTACAAGCTTCTTCATCGGGACGTAGATTCATTAATAGAAAAATGAACGCTATGATCAATCAAGTATATAACGATAAGCAATTTACTTCATTTTTGGCAAGAATAATATAATCTACCCCACATAAAAGATAGACGATTCCGATTTTCCAAAAACAGCTCGGGTGGCTCTCGAGTGATGCACTATAGGACTTTACGAGAATTTTCCATTGTTTGGTGCATATAGAATGAGGTGTGACTTATGCATAGGAGCACAACTTGGCCAACTATATATAGAAAGAGAGATGAGGAACGGCAGGCCCTAGCAGCTAAACCACTGAACTCTCTCTCTCTCTCTTGTTTCAAAGTTCGAACGAAACCCTCAAACCCTAGAGTTCATTTCAGTCCGGTCGTCTGTCCAGACATCGATATCTGAGTTTACCGTTGCCATTCAGCAGGTCTCAACGGCTCTCTCTCTCACTCTTTTATCTCTCAAGTCTCAACGTCTCTCTCTCACTCTCACAGTCTCAACTCTCACGGATTCACCCTCAAGTCTCAACTCTCTCTCTCTCTCTCTCTCTCTCTCTCTCTCTCTCTCTCTCTCTCTCTCTCACCGTTCTAGCCTCTGGGTTCATTACATTCAAAGATCCAAAAGCCCTTGATTTGTCTGTGGAACTCGACGATTGAGGGTCAAACGGTGACAAACGTGAACGGCGAGTTTCCGTTCCGGTCACAGACATCAACAGATCTGACCTCTCTCTCATAGGTACCTCTCTATTTACCCTCTCCATTTCCATTTATCTACTGTAATTAGGGTATTTGGAATTTGGGTTCTGAAATAATTTTTGAAGTCAGGGTCCCGAAATGGTTTTTGAAATGAGGGTTTTCAGATGGCCAGATCTGATTACTTTGTATTGAAATAGTTTCTAGAAATGGCTGAGTCATTTGACTCATTTTCGTGGTCAAATTTGACAGATTATTTTGTGGTCAAAATTTTCGTGGTCAAATCTGATTATTTAGATGTAGGTTATCAACTTATTTAGATGATATCAACTAATATTCTACCGTACTAAGTTTTTCTGTTTTGTTTTCAGTTTTTTGTAGGAGATGGATCCTGAAAACATTCATTTTGACAACGAGGGTTTAAACCCTGACTTGGATGATGATGGACCAACTCTACCACGTGGAAGGGAGTCTGTAGGTGAAGCTGCTTCAAACATTGCAGCAGGTTTTACTCCTCCTACAGGCGTAACAGGCTGTAGCGAATCGGCCCAATCTGGACCGCCTTCCACCAGGCGTTACTCTTGGGTATGGAAACATTCAACCATAGTTGAGAATTTTAAAAATGCACAGGGAATCGATATAGGAGCTAGAGCTGTTTGTAATTATTGTTCAAATAATTATACCTGCGTAAGTAAAGGCGGCGTAGGACATCTTCAACGTCATTTAGAAAACAAGCATAAAAAATTTAAACATTCTGAAGTTGGAGTCAGTGGTGAATCTGGTGGTTTTGATTCTGTAGGTGGTACGTCGAATTTCGTTTATTCTCAATCTAGTATGAGAGAGGGATTGGCCCGTTATGTAGTTGCAGCAGAACAACCATTTACTTTTGGTGATGATATTAGATTTGAATATTTTGTCAAACATTATCTTAATCCTCTTTTTTCGAAAGTTTCTAGAAATACAACTAGAAGCGATTCTTTGAAAGCTTTTATTGAAGTTAGAAAAATTTTGATAAGTGAAATTGCAGAACTTGGTAGTTTAATCTCTTTTACTTCTGATTTGTGGAGTGGTCGAAATAATCTTGGTTACATTTCTGTGACAGCTCATTATATAGACTCGAATTGGATTTTGAATAAAAAAATTATTGCTTTTCGTTTAATGGAGTATCCTCATAATGCTATGAACATTTTTCAATGTATAATGGGTGTTTTTAGGGAGTTTGAAATTGTTGATAAAGTTTTCAGTATTACTTTTGATAACCATTCTGCTAATACCAGTTCAATTGATTTGTTCAAACAAAATTTGACTACTCTTCATGCTGGACAATTTTTTCATGTGCGATGTGTATGCCATATCATTAACTTAGTTGTGCAAGATGGTTTGAAACATATAGGACCACAAATAGAAAAAATTAGAGATGCTATTCTATTTATTGCTACTTCCCCAGCTAGGCAACAAGAATTTGAAGGATTGTGTGTAAGTTACAACGTTAAAGCAAAAAAAATCAAAACTGATGTGAAAACTCGATGGAATTCAACATTTCTTATGTTAAAATCTTGTAGGAATCATGCTGATGTAATTTCTGCTTATGTTAATTCCAAGTATATGCGTACTGATGGTGGTTTGACTCGAGCTGATTGGAAAATTGCTTTTGAGTTTATGAATTTTTTGAAAAAATTTTATGCTGCTACCTTAGCTTGCTCAGGTGTTCGTTATCCTACTACTTGTATTGTGCTTAATCACTTGTATAATATGAGTCACACTCTTAAAAGCCATAGAACGAAACCAAATTTTATAGCTGCTTGTAAGTCTATGGAAGATAAATTCAACAAATATTTCGAGAACATGCCAACAATATTTATTGTAGCTTCTGTAATGGACCCAAGGATTAAGATAAAGGGTGTTGAAAAGCTCTTAAGAGGGCTTGGTGAGAATTTAGGGATTACATTACCTTCTATTTCTACTGTCACTGCACTGTTGACTTCTATATATGCTTCATATGAGTCTAAATTTGTATGCACTACTACTACAGCTGCTGCTCCATATTCGTCAAGTATTAATGACCCATGTTCTACAAGTAACAGTGAGAATGACCCATCTTGGTTTCTGATTTCAGGGCCAGGTAGTAGTGAAACTTCAGAACGATCTGAACTTACTCAATATTTAGAGATAAATTTAGTTACCAATGAGGAATTTCAATCATTTGATATCTTAGCTTGGTGGAAAAAAACTGAAAAGACATTTCCCATTCTTTCTATCATGGCACGTGATTTACTAACACCACCTGTGTCTTCAGTGGCTTCCGAATCTGCTTTTAGTGCAGGAAATAGAGTGTTGGATGAGAGGAGGAGCAGACTAGCTCCCGACATTTTGGACTGTCTTATATGCTTAAAAGATTGGGAGGATGCACGTCTTGGAATTCAAAAATGCCATCCTAGAGATGAATTCAGAGATTATTTTTCGGACTCAGATATAGATGCTGATTAGGGGGAGATGCATTACTAATGCTGGTAACTTATGAAAGCCTTAAATGGCAACTTAATGTTGCCGCATCCAGGTGCTATTCTTTCTATAACTGAGTGTGTGCTGTGATGATATAATCTGAGCATAATTTGTGTTAGTGTGGCTATGATGATATAATCTGAGCCTAATGGGTGTTTAGTATGGCTATGATGATTCATGATATAATCTGAGCCTAAACTGCAAAAAACAGCATGCCAAACAGCAAGTTTCATAGGTTTTGGTGTTTGGTGGTATGAAAAAAGTATGAACATGGGTGTTATCTTATTTGTGGGCAATGATGAATTAAAATTTAATTTATAATTAAGGTGGATACCTTGGCGCCTTGGCGGGGTATCATTAGATGCAGCCATGAGTACCATTCTAATTCCCAAAATATATTTCTTCTGAGCCCAATCATGTTTTCATTACTACCTTGATGCCATGCCTATGTTTGGTTTAGCATGTTGTTCTTCTGCAGTTTTGATGCTGTTTTCTGGGCCAAAAGGCCTATATTTGAGGCTGCCCTCTATGTGAAAAGGGCTGTCATGTGTGTAGCAGGTTTTACTTTCAGTTTTCACCTGTTACTTGGAGTTTGGGAATAATGTGTATGACAGTATGAGTGTGTGCACTGGCATATATGTGTGAAACTGACTGTTGTTGCTGCTGCTGCTGCTGTGAGTGTGTGCAGCAGCAGGTGTGATTTTGGGCAGTTTTCAACTAGTTTGGCAGGTTTGGTCTGTGTTTTTGGGGCAATTTTCAGGGTTTGCATGCTATATTCTGAGTTTCTCTGGCTATGATGCTTAAAAATCTGAGCCAAAAGGCATATATTTGGGGCTGCCCTGTGTGTGAAAAGGGTTGTCATGTGTGTCAAATAGACGTTAGTCACGGTAGCCTCTTCCTTTTCTACATCTCCTTCTAAGGCTTTCTATGTCATGCTCTGCTAGCTTGTCTACCTGACACACCTTCCTCCATCATTTCAATCACCATTCATTCTCAAACACAACTCCCACAAATTTACAGTACAGCTGAGGGGTATCAGGTATGCGCGCTCTCTCTCTCTCTCTCTCTCTCTCTCGCTCGCTCTCTGTCTCTCTGTCTCTCTCTGTGTATGTGTGTGTGTGCAACATGAATAACTCGTGTACTGTACGAAGTCTAAGACTAAGTAACTTCGCCGATACTCCATTTGGATACATTGTCTGAACTTTATTGTAAGTTTTTACCTCATTTCTAGAAGATCAAAGAAGGTATCCTCATGTGGTGGTTTTTTCGCTTTCATTGCATTGGTGTACTCTGTTTTGCCTCTACTTAGTGGAAGTCCATTCACTATTTTTACTGTATCTCGCTGTTTTTCTGTTGTGCGCAGTCCAACAGTTGAACGGTTTTGTTGCTGCTGTTTGTTTGCTACTTAAAGATGGTACAAGTCTGCTACTGTTTGTGTGCAGATGTGCAGTCCGTGAGGTACCACTCCAGGAAACCATGGGGGCTGTACCTTGGTGCTTTTGGCCTTCCAAGTAGACTATCCAAGATCATTCCACCATTCTCATATCATGTGGAGTTCAGTTTGAGGCATTCCGAAGTTCAAGCATTCGGCCTTGTTGGTTCAAATCGCTTTTGGCGTTTTTGATTTGTTTTAAGGTTGTTTTGGTTTTCTGCTAGACTGCTATAGAATTTGTTGTTTCAGTAGGTATGAACTTCAATAGTAGCTCAGTGTCAATGTTCTCCAATTGAGTTCCTTCAGGGGGACTTTCAAGCGCAACAGTATCACCAAAAGGTTCAGTACTTCGATACTCATTGGCTTCATTGCCAGTCCAAACTTTGAGTATATGGTCTGATTTAGAGACTGATGAGAATTGTATTAAGATTGGTTTGATAATTACCAAAATGCATGTAGGATGACTCCATATGGCAGCAAACAACTCAGTATCCACACAAAACTGGACTTGCAACGCAAATTCAGTCAGTCAATTATTTCAATGCTTCACGTAGCCTTTAAAAATTGTGATAGTTTTAGCTTCCAAACAAAACTTGCAGGTTCCCTTCCTTGGGGCTTTCTCAAGTCTCACCATATTGTAGCAATGCTATTACATACAATAATGCAAGTGCCTGAACTGACTGGATTCAAAGAGTGTTGCTCATTCCTTTCATTTTCATGAATTTTGACAAAGGTGGGCCATGAAGGGCTTAAGAATCAATAGCACTCAATTGCAAATGCAACCTTCCTTGATTCGGGTCCTTTTTGTTTCACAAAATAAAGTACAGAAAAAGAAACAAAAATGCTAACAGGTTTGCCAATAACAATGCTAACTGCTAAGTCCTTCCATTGTAGACCACTTCTACGAATCTTTGACACTTTCATCCATTCTTTCCAACAGCTGGAAGGAAAAGGGTCAAAATTCTATTAATTGAGCATTTCTTTTCTGTTTTCTTCAACTACAGTTCTAACATGACTCCACTGCTATCAAATAAGAGAAACAAAAATTTCAACAATGCAAGATGCTTCCATTGTATATCCCTTCTATGACTTCTCTACCCTTCCCATCCTAAGATTCTTTAAACAACCAAAAGGAAAAGGTCAAATTTTGTTAATTGACCTCTTTGGTTCTCATTTTTCTCACGATTGAAAACGGCACGACACGACACGATTTAAGAAAACGGGCCAGCACGACACGACACGATTTAAGAAAACGAGCCAGCACGGCACGACACGATTTAAGAAAATGGGCCGGCACAACACGACACGATTGAAAATGGCACGGCCCGACACGATTTAAGAAAATGGGCCGGCACGACACGACACGATTGGCAAACGGGCCGGCACGACACGACACGATTTAAGAAAACGGGCCGGCACGGCACGACACGATTGACAAACGGCACGGCACAACACGACACGATTTGAGTAAAATACTGTAAACGGGCCGGCACGGCACGGCACGAAGCACGGTTAGCACGGAGTTAAACGGGCCGTGCCGGCACGGCACGGCCCATTTGACACCTCTAGTTGATCGTATCTTAAAAAATAAATCAGTGTAATTTTTGGGGGATTAATTTATTTTCAGAGAAGTCGTGAATAATAAGTTATTCACGGAGGTGCGTAATCTCATTTGCCTGTCTCGGGTTCGACAATGGTCATGATCTAAAAAAAAAACCCTTCCCAGGTCGGAGATTTCTTTTAAAATTTAGATCATCTAAAACACTTTAGAGACTCTCGGACGGATAAGATTGAGCGCGGTAAAAACTGGTTTTTCTCTTTTTCGGGATCCGGCTGTTTCTTTGCCTCAGAAAACATGTCGTCGACTTCGAGCAACAGGTTCCTCTTCGTCAACGGCGTCGTCTCACCTTCCTCCCCAGCTCCGACGGCCTCTGCCTTCCTCGAATCCCGCCCAGGTACTCTCTCCCGCCACAATCTCCTCTTCGAAAAAACAGATTCTGTTACTGACAACCGATAAAAACGGAAAACAATTTCAGGCGCGTACACCAGCACTCGCACCGACGGCGACGGCTCGCTCGTCCTCTTCTGGGACCGGCACTTACGTCGGCTCGCCGACTCGGCCCGAGTTCTCCTCAATGCAAACCCTAGTCTTCTATTCGGATCCCCACACTCGCTCGACTCGTTTTCACCTCGACGGACTCGATCCCCGAGGTGGGAATCGGCGATCGAGTCGCTCGTGAATGAGTCGATGAGCAAGGCGTTGCCGGTGGCGTTGGGAGAGAGGAAAAGTGGCGAGGAACTGGCGATCACAGTTCTCGTGAGTGGCAATTTGGAGAATACATGTGGATTTGAGGATTTAGACGAGGAGAGGGTTTCTAGGGTTCTTGATGTGTGTGTACATGTGGGAATGTATGTGCCTCCTGTGTTTGGTGTTCGAGAAAATGGTGCTCGGTTGGCTGTGGTGGGCCGTGGGAGGGAGGTTGCTAATGCCAAGTATTCGGATTGGGTTAGGTAATTATTTGAAGTTGTGTTTGTAGAGCAGACATTTTGATGCCGTACCGGCCTGGCCCGGGCAGCCCGGCTGGTATGTACTAGTTCTGAGCAAATCCGGTACCTCTTTAATGTAATACCGTTTTGGCTTAAACACCGGTCGATATCGGTCATCGAAGTGCTGATACTGGCCAATGCAGGTCGGTCGGTACCTAATTATTTTTAATATTATTTTCCTTATAAGTAAATGCATATTTTAGTTTAAAATAGTTTTTATGTGAAAAAATAACACTAGTAGCGATAAATTTGAAAAGGTACCTGATGTGTCACTGGTACTGGTACGTGTTGTATGAGTAAAAGAGTGGTACTCTAGATGGTATGTTATTTAAAATGTTGTGGCAGAGTGCATGCGTGTGTGTTTTATGGGCTTTTTGCTACGGACACCGGAAGATATATTGAAAAATCTTCTACATTGGCTCAATTGGATTAGGTCCCCACATACTAGATATGGGATCCACGCTCATTGTAAGTATGAAGTAGATTTTTGTACACATTTTTGGTGTCCCTAACAATTTGATGATTTTTGTGGTATGTTTTGTTGGAATTTGTTTCTTGGTAGGCGCAGGAAGTCTTTGGAGAAGTTGCGGCCGCCTTTGGTTACTGAGCTCTTGTTGTCAAATGACGGGGATCAGATACTAGAAGGTTCTGTGACAAACTTTTTTGTTGTTTGTCGCAAGGTAAGTATACAGTAGTTGTATTATTTGACATTATGGAACTGCTTTTGGGAGAGTTTAATTTTCATTTCTTGATGAGATTTTGTGTTGTTTGGCTGTCATTACACTTGAATAAAAGACTGCAAGACCTACCTAGGAAGCAGATGGCTGGATGCGCGTTATTTTCGTTTTTCATGAATGTTACTATGTGGGAGGTTTATTGCAGTAGTACATTTTTAAGACAACCTATACATGATACTTATAAACGAAATGAATGGGAAAAGTTAAAGCAAACAATGTGTTTCATTTCAGGCTGCAGTGCATTCATTTCTTACTGTGCATCATTGTCGACGAATTATCTTTACACGAAATACGATGAATGACAATCATGTCGTCTACCTTGTCAGGGCTTGCATCATGTGTTAACATGCCTACAGGGGAAAAGAAAAGGAGAAAAGGAAAAGTTTGGTGCCTTTTGAAGCTAGGCCTTCGTGCAAAAAAATTAACACTTACTAATTAGTTATGTCCGAAATTTGGGAACACGTGAAATTGAAAACAAGCTATTTTTATATGAAGAAAAGGATTTTGAAGAATCTTCAAGAAAATGAAGTTGGGAACCTTCGATGCAATAAACGATATTGACTTTTTCTATCTTAAATAGAAAACTCGCGTAAAATTTTTTCTCTAAATAACTTGCGCAAATATTTTACTAAGTAGTTGATAGGGAGCGTGCCTCCTATCAAACTCTCACCAAAGATAATGAGAAGGAAAGCTTCATTTGCATTAATATTCCAAATACAAATAACATTGGATGCGATAGGACTGAGGCCCTCAACAGCTCAACCCCAACTTGGCCTCTTCGCGTTACTCAACTCAGATCCATCTTCCATCCATGACGACTTACCATTTTTCTTAACTTAACAATCGATAATGTAATGAGTAGATCTGAAAGAAAATAAAGTAACAATTGGAAAAGTAACGTATAGTTCTAATGCGAATTGAAGTAACAATCAGTTAAGTAATGCATATATCTGATAGAGAATTTCAAAAGTAATCAAAATTAGATTTGATATATGGCAAGAAGCATCTGATCAAAATAACGGAAAAACAGGGAGATAAATAGCCAACCATGAGGAGCAAGGAGAAAAGACTTTTATTATTTGTGGCAAAGTAAGCTAGAGTTTCTGGCGCCTGCCGCTTTTTTGAAGAGAGGCTCTTTGATTTGAGAAAATAGTATGTTATGTGAAAGCCCTAACGGCACATATATAGGTAAATGGCACGAGTCTTGCTTGTGAACTTACCACCTACAATATGACTGCCAATTGGACTGCTACGTGTCCTTCCTGTTTTACATGATTTTGTTTTGGGCTGGGTTCAGTTTGAGTTTGGATATAGCTGCACCATTAGTGGTTGACCTGAGCTAACTGTAGCTCACCTTGATATTCTTTAATTAGTAGCATATTCTCTGTGCTATTCCTTCTAATAAAAAAAGTATGGATCTATAGAGAGACTGAGGATATACCCATGTTTTGCTTTTATAGTAATTCATCAACTCAATACGATAAGTGTAGTAATTTTCACCCAGCTTTTCGAGACAGAAGACATGTGAATGAAGGCAATCTCTGCTTTCAAGAGGCTAACTAATATCATCTCATATGCTGACGAAAATGTCATTCTTTCCTTAATCTGTTCAAATAGGGAAGAAAAGTCCTCAAAGCCTAGGTCAAGATTAGACTAGGAGTAAATGTGTAGGCAGCCAACCTAATAATGCTTGGGTAAGTTGCCCTCCCTTTCGCTACCCCTCTTCCTTACTCTTGCCTTTCCATTTATTTTCATCTTTGTCTGTACATACACATGCTAATTGATCCATAAAAACCTGTATATACAAGGACGCCGAGGAGTCACTCATGTACATCAAGAAACTCCCTAGAAAATCATGAAAGGCAAGGCAGATACAAATTACAGCTTATAAACCGTCCCCAGAATGTAACTCTCCTCATGAAGTGCAGCATGTTATGTTGAATTTATCGAACCAATGGTAATAACTACTTCAATAAATATTGGTACTTGTACTTCAAAAACTTACATTAGATAAAATAGTGTAGTTCTCTATATTTTCAATTTGTAAGCGCAGTAAGTTTTTTGTTGAGACATTTCCAAGTATGCAAAAGATAGGTAAAACTTGATGTACAATTTTTCAAACAGGAGGGCGCAGGGATTATAATTTAGACACAGTTAAATAGTCAACAAAGCATTAACGGTATGGTACTGGTTATTGTAAGCTGCATACTTGGTTTCCTATATTGCCAACTCTTGGTTATTAGATGTCAGGGAGGATATTTTGGCCGTAGTATTGTTACTTCCATGTCACTTCTTAGCATTCCAGCTTATACTATCAAAGGTTCGTACGATCAAGAAACTTGACAAGGTGGCGCAGACTTTGTGTCGTTGTTTCCCAGTTGCTGGACTCTTCAAATAAGATTGCCAGGCTTATGGAACCCTTACAATTGTTTGGTTCATTGGATGTCTGTTGAGTTCTGTGTGCATACATGATACATCTATGCCATACATTTTTTGCTCTTGTAATAGTATAAGTTTTTGACTGCTTTCTGAAACTTGTTCACAGGATCACAATGTAAGTAGCCCCGATGCTACAGGCGAAGACTTGCATGGTTCTAGTACATATCCTTATGAAATTCAAACTGCGCCCATCAGGGATGGTGTCCTTCCAGGGGTCATGCGCCAAGTAATCATCGAGTAAGTACTTCACTCTTTTTGGAATCAACGATTCCGATCTTGTTTCATTTTTAATCTTAATAACTATCCTCCTTGTTAGTTGTGGCTTGAATTTAACAGTAGAACTAATCTTATCTGATCTACCAACAAATATGCAAGTTTATCTTTCTAGATTCTGTTGGAAAATCCTTTCCATAGAGCATGTAGACACGTTCCTTGAAGTCACGCTCACTTTTCAACATTTAGGATGGTGGTAGAAGAAGTCTTGGGATATGTGGCTTTGAGCCTTGGATCTTCTTCTAGAGTTTAAATTGGATATGAACTCATTGACCGTGTTATCGGGAAAAAGAATTAAACCCATGTCTTGTGCCCTGAAATGGTGTTTTATTGTTTTTCAAAGGATAAGAATTGAATTTGGGGTGCCAGGTGAGCTTCCTTCTGACATTTTATTCTGGCCTTGTAGTCGGTTGGGATTCTAAAGTTCAAGTACTTTGGGACTTTAAGGTGGAGAGATTGGAGAGGAGGCTCACAAGTTGGATAACTTACACATACAAAAGTATGAAGGGTTCGGGGAGGAGGGAAGTCATTCTTAATGAGATAGCTTGCCTAGCTTCCCTACATACTGCATGTTGGTATTGAAGGTATTTATGTTGGTGATGCAGGACGATTAACAAAAATAAATGAAGGAAGATAAAACCATAGCCATCCAAAGCCTAAGGACTCCTAGACATCCCTGTATTAGAACCATAATCAAACTCATGTATTTCATCAACTAACTTAAACATCATATGTAGAGTTCTTAAATAGGCTCTTCCAAGATAACTATAGGATATAGGATAATGATAAGAAACCTAACCTAGACTCAAAATAGGATAAAAGGACAAGGATAATAAACCTAACCTAGACTCAAAATAGGATAAATAACAACTTAAACTACTAATGGAAACTTTCTAAAAGGTTCATAGGTCTCCTTCAGCTGTTATGGGGCAGGTCAGATATGAAGTTAGGGTCAAAGCTTCCCAAAGCAAGAGCATCAAGCCTACTCCTCTATCCTCTCAGCTGTGCGTACAATTCTTTCTAGGCCTTTTCTACTGTGTAGGCTTGGGTTTTGTAATTTATTAATTTTGGCTTGTTCCTTCATTCCTTGTATAGGCTCATGCCTTTGATTCATTGTATCTCTTGAGGATTGTTTCTCTGTTCTCTAATAAAATGGTTGATTACCAAAACAAAAACATACCCTCCAGGATCATATACGAACAACTTGTGGGGCAATTGAATTCTCCTTTTCGTTCCCCATCACTAACTAGTTTGTGCAAGATATTCAATAAGTGCTGACAATTTTTCATTTGGGCAGCCTATGCTCAAGCAATGGAATACCAGTTCGAGAAGTAGCATCGTCATGGTCAAGGAATGAATTGTGGGAAGAAGCATTCATTACAAGTAAAAATTTCATTCCTTGACTCCTCCCCAATATTTTCTCAAAGATACATGATTACCTTTGCGAGGGGTCTAATCAACAAAGTCACTATCAACATAGAATTTAATCGTGATTACTGCAAGAACTCGCATAAATGACCTGGATTTTTCTTTTCTAACAGTTGCACAAATCACATATTCACAGTAGTCGTTACTTTAGAGAAGAATAAGACGAAGAGAGAGACTGACTTGTGATCGACCTTCCTCATTTTCCCTCTTGCCTAGGCTTGCCGAACGCAACGAAGAAGACTTTTTTCTTTTTCTGTTATTTCTTCTCTGTTTTTCCGAACACACTTTGACCTGCAAACGACTTTGAAAATTTCATTCCAACACCTGATGTGCACCGCAGGGTGAGTGCCGAAGCAAACAAATAAACAAACATTTAGGCACCTTTTGAGGCCTTTCCAACTCGTGTCTGGACAGTGCCCGTGTCTTGGAGTCTCAGCAGGGTTCTAAAACTCGCTACTCGGTAGTCACCAACGGCAACCGCTGCGTCACCAACGGCAACCAATGAGAGACACCAACAGAAGCCACTCCTTCGGCAACGGCATTGCGTGCATACAGTTCTCCAACGTTTTCATCAGCAGTATCCTAACAAGTACATAAACAACAAGCAAAAATTAAAATAAAATGCACAAAAATACAAAATAAAAAACCAGAGAGGGTACTGTTGAATCTGATATTAGTATATTACCATTATCAAGATGCAGATTCCCCACGAAATGAAGACGTAAGAACCGACATCTAGGTCTTCATGGAGTGCTTGCTCCCCAAACGTATTCGCAAGATGGCCGGAAAGGAGCTTCGCCAAGGCGTGGGAGTCCTCCCACTTTCCAAACACGGCCACGAAAGCAAGAGCCACTGCAAATAACGCTGACGACGTCCATCCGACAACCCGATGTTTAGAGTGAATGGTGGCTTGACGGCGTTGATCAATGGTCTCCGTCGTGTCTTGGGCGATGGAGGCCGGTGGAAGGCTTACCTTGTGAGGTTGGTTTTCCACGGCTTGACGGCGTTGATCAATGGTCTCCGTCGTGTCTTGGGCGATGGAGGCCGGAGGAAGGCTTACCTTGTGAGGTTGGTTTTCCACCTGACATGGAAAGCCATGATTCACTCGAAACATCGGGTTGTCGGATGGATGTCTTCGGCGTTACAACGGCTCTTGCTTTCGTGGCCGTGTTCAGAAAGTGGGACGATGCCCGCACCTTGGCGAAGCTCTTTTCCAACCATCTTGCGAATACGTTTAAGGAGCTGGCACTCCATTGGGAATATGCATCTTGATAATGGTAATATACTAATATCTGATTCTATAGTACCCTCTCTGGTTTTTATCTTGTATTTTTGTGTGTTTTATTTTAATTTTTGCCTATTGTTTATGTACTTGTTAGGATACTGCTGATGAAAACGTTGGAGAACTGTATGTGCGCAATGCCGTTGCTGAGGGAGTGGCTCCCGTTGGTGTCGCATTGGTTGCCGTTGATGATGCAACGGTGGTCGATATTAATGAAATCGCAGAGGTATGAGGACGTACTATTTATCGGTTGCCTTTGCATATTATTACTTCCACTTAAGCGGAGTTTGGAACTTGATTTGGGGGGGGGGGGGGGGGGGGGGGGGGATTTGTACAAGGAAAGTAACTTGTGAAGCTATATGCTTGTCCCTCCACGATCCAAACACAGCCTTATGGAACTAACCATTTAAGTAGACCTCTATTCCAGGTAGTTTGAGGATTTTGCAGCATGTGGAGTCAATTCAAGTTCCTCTTTCATGGAAGCTGTTGGAATCAGAATCGGAGAAGGATGTGACGTGGGTGAAGAAACAATTCAGGGTACATGAACCTCTAATGGTAACAATAATTTGGACTTTGACCTGCCATCAGATGTCATGTTTTTGATGATTCTCTTGTTTGATAACAGGAAGCCCCTGGGAAGATTACGGCACTGATCCAGGTAATTGACAAGATTCCTTGCAAGCACAATCTTTTATGTTGTCAATTGTGATGGAAGTAGGATGTGCCCCCATGAGTATTTAAATTTTTGAAAGGACCCTCTCCAGGAAAGCGAGGGCATGTCTAATTCAATGCCACCTTTTGAATGAGCTTCATACAGGCTTGAATATGTGAGCTACTATGTGGAAAACTTCTTTATTTTTCTGGAAGAAAGCCAAAATAAAAAGCTCATTAAGCCAAACCCAATTGCAATGGGTACTAAGACATTTTTCCTAACAATTTCTATTTAGTTTGTAAGTATTCTATGTTTCCAGTGCGTAAACTTTATTCTTAATGGGTCCAATATAGGGGA
This sequence comes from Rhododendron mucronatum var. ripense, assembly GCA_019656295.1. Taxonomy (NCBI): domain Eukaryota; kingdom Viridiplantae; phylum Streptophyta; class Magnoliopsida; order Ericales; family Ericaceae; genus Rhododendron; species Rhododendron mucronatum. The sequence continues at coordinate 5,471,372 of BPLT01000011.1, forward strand.
GCTCTCTCTCTCTCTCTCTCTCTCTCACACACACACGCACACACATGTATGATTCCGAAACAGAGGGAGAGCTGAGTATATTCTACTGATATACTAATTCCATGGAGGTATAGTGCATGCATCAAATAGTGAATCATTCCTTTTGCTCGAAGCCTCAAACTATAATATTTTGCCAGAACTCCGGCGATTATATGAACCTCGTCTTCTAACATGTATTCTCCCTTTTGCTCATTTTGATGGTCATTAAAGATACAGGGATGTAAACTAATGACCGAATTGCTACATTTCTCTTGAGCAGCGGGAGATCATGAAGAAAGTTGGTGTTGAAGGATACGGAGTTACTTCATTTGAAGTATGATGGGGGCGCTTTCATCTTTGTTGTCTTTTCTAGCAAGGTGACGCAAAAATGGAAACTCCGCTCATTGGTTATTTCTCACGGGCAAATTCCAAGCATACGGAACCTCACGCAGAAGTTTAGAATTGCATCGCAATAGCATTTTCGATAGTACTTGACACGCCTTTTGATTTACAGCACATCGACCAATCATTATATATGCAAATTATATGTTATGCTTCTACTTGTATAATATATACTCTCGTGGGGTCTGTGCTTCTGTACTTCTAGAGATGGTCATGTGGTGGTGTGCCATCAAGTAACAAAATCCATGAGTTGGTGAAAAATTGAATACAGGATTGAAACTTTCTGTGTTGATTCCTCACATGTTGATTGATGCAAACATAGTCTTGCACTTTTCTTTCATTGATGTTGGTATGTGTGAGCTGGAGCGACTAGGCATCCCGGGGAGATGGGGAGGCGGAGGGTTGCTCAGGGTTGTGGTGGACGGCGGCTCTTGGGCCAGCAGCGGCGGCACAAGCTTGTTTTAGATTGGTTAGGGTTAGATTTTGGGCTTCATTGTTGGGCTTGGCCCACTTGGTGGTGTTGGACTTGTCCTATTAGGAGTTTATTTTTTTCCTCCAATCTTTAGTTGGATCTCCCTCTCCTAACTTGATGTATTATTTTGTCAAATTGTTTTTGAATAAATGTCTTGCCTATCAAAAAGAAATATTTAGAAAGATTCTTTCCGAGAATAGATTCTTCTCGGAATGAGTCTTTCCACAAATTTAAACCTTTAAGATTATACGTTTTTACATACTACTCTCTCTCTCTCTCTCTCCCATCAATCCTCATACTACTAGAGCCGAACCGAATCGAAATTCCCGACAGGACCGATCCCACCCCGAATCTAACCGAATTGAACTCAACTCCAGTTAGGATCGGTCCTAGAAATATTTGGATTGAACCAAATCGGTCTTCGAAAATTTCACTCCGAACCAAATAGAAATCACCTCTACTAGAATTGTCCGGTCGTTTGGCAAGATTTACTACATCCACTAGAGCTGAGCACAGAGAACCAATCCACTTCCTCCAAAGAATACCGGACCCCCATCACACGAGCACAAAGCAGAAACACCAATAACTATTGGATTTGATCACATTTGGCCCCTAGAAGGACATTATTTTTTCATGTTAGTCCTTAAATCTCACATGGGCCCTTACCCTGTTGAACGACTGACACTGTATTTGGAATCAGGCTTAAATTTCTCTTCAATTGCTCTTTTAATTCCTTTTTATTTTCATAGCTATCGAACACAACACAATTGCTAACTATCATCAAAGTTAATAGCCGAAATGCAAAAGTAGATTTTCTAAAATTCTGTAATTTTATGGTGCCACAATTTGGATGGATAATTCAAGAGCTCTGAAGGTTCCTGCAATACAAGTCCAAAGCCTAGTGGTATTTGTATTTCAAGTTAGATGGGAGTAATAAAGTATGCAAAGCTCTATAAACTAAGGTTATATAGCGCATACCTTTAAGGTGATTATGTATGGTGTACTTATGAAACTTGTAGCCTGAGGAATTGAAAGATTGAGATCCCTCAATCAATATTTCTTCTCTTCCATATTTAGGATTTCTTTTGGTCTCGAGATGTCAGGGACTAGTAGCAAATCTCTAATGTTATGACTCCTCTGGTTATTCACCATTAGACTAATGCAGACTAAACAAGCGTTATCGCGTGACTTATCTTTTTCACGTGGCAGTCGACAATACTATTCAAATTATTTGGTGATATTGTGGCCCATGAATAACTAAATCCATTATCCTACCACTTAAAACCAAGACCTAGCTACATTCATCTTCACCACCTCAATATTGCACCCTCCATAAAGGTTCCGTTCCAGAACACCTTCTTAATAAAATAAGTACTTATTTCATATTTTTAAACTCAAAAATAATGTAAACTCAAAATAATTTTTCAATTTTTTTTTGCACCGTATTAAAAATCTCAATGAGATCTATCAAATAAAATCCATATTGATAGGAAAATTATTTGCGTAAGCACATGATTTTTGAGTTTGAAATTACTTTTTTAAAAAATAAGTACTTATATATCATTCTGAAACGGAGCCAAAGTCAAATTGGTCGACGGTATTTGATCCCACTACTCACAAATCATGGCTCCGGCGCTCTGCCCCTTTAGTGGACACTCAACACATAAGTGTCACTAGTTAGAGGTCCAAACTAGAAAAAGGAAGATACTTAAAGGGACAATTTGTAATTTATCAATTGTGCATTCTTGTACCGTCAGATTCTTCACAAAGAAGGAAGAAGCAAAAGCCCATTCTCTCTCTCTCTCTCTCTCTCTCATCTTCTTTCTTAATCGTCCGATCCCCCCTTTTCTCTCTAAAACAAACCCCATCCATCAATCCTCCAAGCGCGCGCCAAATACAAATCTCCCTCTCTCTCTCATCCTCAACAGGTAACAATACTCCCACTCCCTCCCTCCCCCCCTCCCTCTCTAGAATTTTATTACTAGTATTACTCGTAAAAGCTAGGGTTGCGACTGACGATGTTTTCTCTGGACCTAGGGTTCCGGCGACGATGGCGGATGCTCCGGGGAGTCCCCTCGACGAGAGCGGCGGCGATCAGAGCCCCCGGTCCAACGTTCGCGAGCAGGACCGGTACCTCCCGATCGCTAACATAAGCCGGATCATGAAGAAGGCCTTGCCGGCTAACGGGAAGATTGCTAAGGACGCCAAAGATACTGTCCAGGAATGCGTGTCTGAGTTCATAAGCTTCGTCACTAGCGAGTAATAATTGATACTGATATACAAACGCATCGCATATGTTTATGTATGTATAGTACACGTGTAATTAGACGCCCGGGCACGCGCGATGTGCAAGAAAAGGAATTCGTTGTTAGTTAGGATATATTTGTGGACTGGGTCGACTGATCCGTTTTAAATCTATAATGTTTCTACTTTCCCTAATCCTTCATAAGTTTGTCACAAGCGAGTAATAAATACTGATATACTAACACATATGTATATGTATGTCTAGTATATACGTATTATTAGATGCCCGGGCACACACGATGCGTGTGCAAGTCATGTTAATGGGGAAAATTTTGAATAGATAAGGAATTCGTTGATAGTTAGAATAGATTCGCCAATTAGGTCGACTGATCCGTTTAAAATTTTAGATGTTTCTACTTTCCGTGATCTATCTATATGGTGGGGCTGAAACCAAAAAAGATTGCTTTCTCGATGTTTCCTCATGTTTTCTATAAAACCTTAGTCTGCGATGAAATCTGGGATGCGAAAGAAGAAAATGTGTTATGAAAAGATGGAAGGAGAAAACATTTGAATGGAGATTACACTGATGAAATCTGGGACGTGGAAGTAGAAACGAGAGGAGAGGAATTTTGGGGGTATTCTTTTTCTTGGTAGTTTGTTTGAATAGTTGGAGTATAGCAAAAAAAAGTGTGAGCTAGCCTCAAAACCGACGTCCACACTAGAAGGGTGTTCCTTTCTTTATTGTAGTGACAGATAATTTACAGGCTGCGTGTTAAATAAATGGTTCTAAATGTGATTGGGGCTTTTTTTGTGTAGGGCGAGTGATAAGTGTCAGAAAGAGAAGAGGAAGACAATCAATGGAGATGATTTGCTTTGGGCAATGGCAACATTAGGGTTTGAGGATTACATTGATCCGCTCAAGTCTTACCTAACTAGGTACAGAGAGGTAACTTTCCACCTTTGATTGTCCGTCTATTTTCACATATTTGTTTTTCTGTTAAAATAATAGGGAAAAAGAAAGGAAGGCTGATTGGGATTTTGCTATTGTGCAGCTGTGCTAACGTGTATCTACCCTTTACACTATTTTCACTTTACTTAAGTGAAAATTTGATTAAAAGCTTCATTTGAGATGATGAAAACCAATGAGCAAACCCAGATGTAACAAAACCTTTAAGCAAAAGATTCACTAGTGGGAGGGTGGTAAAATTTGAAAGCCACCAAGTAGCCTTCAAAATTTTTGATTAAAAATGAGAAACATGTTTTGATATGCGTATTAGTAAAGGACTGGAGAAGGATTGAGGAGGTTTATTAGTCTGTTCTAAGTTCTGATTTGAGTAAGGGCAGGATTTGAGTAAGGGCTGGAGATGCCCTAAGTTTTGTGTGCTGATCTCTAAACTATTTAAGAAAATTGCGTGAGCCAAGTTTGTTTTTGGGCGCCTTTGGCTGGAGATTCTAGATTTTCCCTTATGATTTACTAGGCAACTATCATGTGTATGGTGCTTTTAATGTGCATGATCCTTTTGAGTTGAAGCTAACAAACGTTTTTTTTTTTCCTGGCTTGGTTGATTTTGTGCCATAATCATCACGTGCAGTTAGAGGTACATGAACTTTCTCCTTCGCAGAGCATATTAATTCCATGTGACTCATTACTGATGGAGCTAGCAACTTAATAAGCTTGAACTTGTACAGGGTGACACCAAGGGATCTACTAGGAGTGGAGATGGATCATCTAAAAAAGATGCAATGGGAGCTCAGCTTGTTCCAGATGCACAGGTAAGGCAGCAAAGAGCCTCTTTTTCACTTATTATCGAAACCTTTTTAACTTCTTGGGTTTGAGTACCAGCATCCTTCTGATCTTCTGAAATAAACTTCTCACCAACTTTTGTTGACTCTTGTCTGTTTTTTGCTATTGTGATGCATAAATATGGCAGTATGCTCATCAAGATTCTTTTGGTCAAGGAATGACCTACGTGAATTACCAAGTGTGAATGCCAAGTAAATCTCTCTCTGTCTCTCTGTCTCTCTGTCCCTCTGTGTGTGTGTGTGTGTGTGTGTGTGTGCGCGCGCGCACGCGCGTGCATGCACGCAATTTGTACTGCAATCCGAAATCAATATGTGATGATTGAGCGTTTGGCTATTTCCCTGAAGTTTGTTTTCTTGGACTATTTGTTTTCGTATTCTTCATGTGCCGTATCTTTCTTTTGATTGCTAAGATGCTTAATCTTATTGTTCTAACCACTGTCCTTTTAAGTGTGTGAATACAACTCTGTGTGAAATGAAGAATAGTTGGTTAGTACTCATCTGACTGTCAACGCATGAAGCACATTCTACTTGTCTCCTTAAAAAGTTGGTTTATTATAGTGGAAAAGAGTGGGATAGAGATTGTATTTCACTTCAGTATAATGCAATTGGCTTTTCGTTTATTCATATTTTGTAGGAATATATGTTAATGAGGTCTGGGAAATATTATGCATGATCAATACTTCAATTGGAGTATCAGATGTCCAATATGAGTGTCATGTTAGAGTGTGACTTGACTTGTAGACGAATGAATGTTTTCGGGGTTATTAATATTTCCAAGTACTAGTCACATCATGTGAGTGAACAAAGTCGACTCTCGCTTTATGAAATGAAAGAAAACTATTAATTATGTAGCGTTCCGATTTCGACGCCTCATTTGTAGGGGAAAAGCATGAAGGTATGAAAACATTTCTTGATGACTTCTTGGTAGAGAAGACATACAATTCATTAAATAGGGCAACAGAGTGAATTATCTTAAACTTCATAAGCTTGCACATGATTTGTCTATTATGCCCCTCCAGGGCTTCAAAAAAAGGGACACCAACTTGGTTTCTCCCATTGTATCTTAGAATAGATTTTATGTTTCTTCATCTCCCCTTGTTTTCCTACTACTGGAATGCGAAATGAATCTACGGTGCCCTTGCTTTATTTTTTTGTGGTGTCTTCGTTTCTTTTTCTTCTCTTTTCTTTTTTCGTGACATATTTACCCAAGGATAAAATGCTGAACTTCTAGTTTGCCCTATTGTGCTGGACCGCTGGTAGTATCAGTTTGACTTTGTTTAAATTGAAAGTGAAGCATGCTGAGAAGCCTGAGATTATTCAAGAACCTACGGCTAGACTTGACCATTGGGGAGGTTGTCCCTCAGCCATTCAAATTGTGCTAGGGTAGATGTGTTGCTTGTTACTCGTTTGTTTTTTGGTAGAAGTGTTGCTTGTTACTCTATTTATCTGTGCTGTCAACTTCCTCCACCCTGGAATTCTTGATTCCTTCTGAACTTTAATATCTACCTTGTTAGTTGAATTGAATGGGCAACACCGGTTTAAATTTTGCAGGAAGAGGAACGGCGTGTCATTGTTTCTCCCATTCAAGGCGTAATTAGGGAGACTCGGCTTTCCTTTTACAGCTTCATAATTAAGTACTTCCAACAGTTGGATCAATGCTCATGGCATCGAATTATATAGTTAGCTAATGTTATCAAGGTCATGTAAGTTTTATATTCGCGAGGGTTTGAACTCTAGATTTACGAAATTGAAAGTTTGTTATTTGGTCGGTATATTTCTCTTGTGATGGGAGGTTGTTTGGTGCACTCACCAGTTGAATATAATCTGAATTAATCTGATCTCTTTTTCTAGGTTTAACCTTTTATAAAACAGAATTATCTAGCATCAGGTTTTGCTGCCTCCGGTTTGGTGTGCATTCAATAGTGATAAACTGATAATGATTCTTGAGGAATTTCTGTTGTCTCGTTTTGTTTTTTTAATAATTCAGGTGTCCGGGCTAGCTTACGTGCGCCTCAAGTAATCCTAGGGAATCAATCTTATTGCCCATTTGCAGGGATTCTAATTAAAACCAAGAGCAAAGCTCTGTATGGACTAGCCATAAAAGGATTGATAGCACCTAAAAAGTTTCGAATTTGAAACTTTAGAAGTGAGCAAATTCTTGTGATTTATTGTTTTATTTGTGCTTTGGCCGATGACAACCTGTTCTTGCCTCATCTGCCAACTGAGGCCCCATTCCAGAACGGATAATAAGTCCTTATTTTTTAAGAAGGCAATTTCAAGTTAAAAAATAAAGGGTTTAATGAAATTTAAAAATAAGCAATATGGATCTTGTTTGAAAAATCTTAATGAAATCTTTAATACGGTGTAAAAAAAATCAAAAAATTATTTTTCATTTACATTATTTTCGAGTTTGAAAATGTGAAATAAGTACTTATTTTTTAAGAAGGTGTTCTGGAACGGAGCCTCAATGAAAAGTCGACTTTGCTAAAGGGCCGGAGTGTGCGTCTTTTTATTTTTTATTTATATTTATTGATTAGAGTGTTAGTGTTTCGGCACTACTAATAACTAAGGACGTGTTTGATAACAGATTTTATTTGGGGGAGTAATAAGGTGAGATTAAGATTGAAATTGATAATGAGGTGGAATTATTAATGAGGAGATGAATCATTTATTCATGTTTGTTTAGCACAGGATTAGATTGTAAGATTGTAAATAACATGTTTGTTTTGAATATAATATGATAGGATTGTAAACAACTTGTCTTTCCAACCTTCCCATGGGACGGATGGGGAATCATGTGGATTTGTGGAATTCGTAATCCCATGGTATTACCAATCCTTGGGTTGTTGTCAATACCAAACAAGAATTTAAAAAAACCCCATTAGACTTGCAATCCTATCTCAATCCCTAAACCTGCTAACAAACAAGGCCTAAAGGTATATGTACGACCTGTTTCACATACGTTAGGTAATTATTGGGGTACTATCTGTTTCACATACGTTATGTAATTATTGGGTTTTAGCCAGAATTTCACAACTAATAGGTCAAGTTCAAAATACGTATTGGGACAAGCCTAGAACCCCCAGATGGGCTGAAACTCAAGAACCTAAAAACCTATGGGCCAAGCATAAAACCTAAAAATCCAAAGAAACCTAGCCTCTGCCGAACCAAGACCTGCACCGCCCCACATTGACCCACAGCAGCCACATTTCGTTTAAGGGTTTTGAATTTTGGATTCTAATTACTCCGTATTATCTTATTTTTCTTTAATCTTTACTCTCATTTATCTTTCTATTTCTCTTCAATTATTACCCGGATTTTCAATTATTATTTTATTTCTCTCTATACTCATTATTTACAAATCTAAATTCAAAATCCCAAAACAGACAGGGTTGCAAGTGACGTTAAATCATGCTATTAAAGGATTAGGAGTGGCGTAAGAAAAAGTGGTGCGCACGTCCTATATATATACAGTATATACTAGCAATTAGCCTCCACCTTCCCTACACCAGGGGCTGCCGGGTAAAATGGAGAAAGCCCTTCATCTATCTATATCTATATCTATATCTATAGTAGTACTAAAAAAAAATCTAAAATCTTCCCACCTACACCAGCATGGAATCTCAATCTAGTACTCCGTAGTAAATGAAGCCCACCAAAGGGTCTTCCAAAAAAAGGCGCTGGAATAACTTGACATTAGGCCCTGTTTTCACTGACAAAAAATACAAAAAATTTAATGTATTCTATCATCTCATTTTTACTAATAAAAAAAGTTGTCAACAAAAACAGTTTTGCTAGAGTAATTTATTCACCACCTGAAACACCTAATAACTTTTTAACCACACATAAAAATTTACAAAATTTTCACTATCAGAAAGATGCAAAATAATGATGAGTTCTAAATCCTCAAGTATAATGAATAATTGCTAAATTAATAAACGTCACCAATTGAATAATGTTCTCCAATCAATTCCCCACTGAACTTGCTTTGCACCTAAGAAATAAAACTTGCGTTTTCTTTCCGGTCAAAAAAAGAAATATATTAAAATCTTTTTTTTACCGAAAAAATAAATTAAATCTGAAAATACAAAATACGACAAGAGGAGAAATGTTCTAAGTTAGGAGTGCTTTGGCTAAATAAGCCACTTGATTTATTTTTCCTTTTCATATTTGTTAGTTTCACATCGAATTTTTGTGGATTATTACTTCGTCTCGAAAAGAGGAATCAAAAAATTTAAAAATTATGGTCCGAACTAAATTTTTTTGAACAAAGAAAAAAATCTGTTAAAAAAAAAAAACTGATCTTTTGGCTTTGTTAGAAAAAAAAAATTGAGTTTGGATCACAATTTATTCAAAAAAATTGACTAAATAATAAAAAAAAAGAAAGAAAAGCCAAGTGACTTATTTAATTCAATAATCAACAGTAATCACAAGTAGAGCAAAAAAATTCACGATCTCATATGAGGCTTTCCTCAATATATGACCAGTAATCAGCCTCATCCTTCACCACGCTGTCGGCTCTATTTCATGAATAAATTGCAGGGGTGCTCGCAGTCCGGTTCGGTTCGGATTTCTAGGAATCCGAGGACCGAACCGCTAGTCACGGTTTTTACAAAATGAAATCCGTGTCCGGACCAAAAGTCCTACGGTTCGGTTCCAATCCAATCCGTAACTCACGGATCAGTTACGGTTTTGTTCACGGATTTTAGCAAAAATAAAGCTCAAACTTATATCCCACACTAAAAGTGAAGAAGGTTACATTCAGAATTAAGTTAAACACCGGCCACTAGAAAGTACTTGTTACTTTGAAGAAACGGAGAGAGAGAGGAGAAGGAGGAAGAGGTGAAGAAGTAAGAACGGTGCGGCGGCGACTTGAACAAGAAATGGAAATTAGGAAAACTGGAAAAGAAACGAACTAGTGAAACTAAATTAGGATTACCCATAACTTATATAAAAAAAAAACTACAATTTCCCCATATATTTTTTACATCTACACTATATCCCATTATTAAGATAAAATACTTAAATTGGTAGAAAAAAGTTTTAACATTACTAACAATTAATTATATAAATACACACATATATTTATATATTATTTATTATTTATATAAAATAAATATCTCACGGTCCGGTTCGGTTAATCCACGGTTTCGTAATGAAAATCCGTGGACCGAACCGCGAGTTACGGTTTTCTAATTTTTCAATCCGTGTCCGGACCATTAATCCACGGACAAAATCCAAAAGGTACGAATTGGTTCGGTCCTGACCGATTTCACAGTTCACCGGATTTTTTGAGCAGCCCTAATAAATTGTATAAGGCTACTAAGCAATTCCGTAACACTATATATCTACTCAAACCATGTAGTCATGGTTGGGCACCTCGGGCCCGTTCATCCTTGAATGCGAGGCATCTTCGGCCTGAGGTGCCAATGGCTGTCATATTTGGGATAAATTACTAGTGGATCTATAAAATCAAGACTTAATTTCCACTAAGGATAAGCTTATTTTTTATTTACCTCCAAGTACAACCTCATATAAAGATTATCCTTTACTAAATAAATACAACCACCTCCTCCCATCTTCACCCCACAACTACCACCACCTTCGGCACGTCCGGCGACCATAAATTCGCAGTACTTTTTTCAGCGACTTTCAGAAATTCGTATTGCTTTTTCCGGCGACTTTAACAAAAATCGCAGTGCTTTTTTTAGCAACTTTTCACAAAATTCACAGTTCTTTTCCGGCGACTTAAAACAAATTCTCAGTGCTTTTTCCGGTGACTTTCACAAAATACCCACATTCAACAAGTACGGGCTCCTATGGGGTGATTCCTTCGTAAAAAAAGAAAAGAAAAGAAAAGAAAAGAAAAGAGATTTAGGTTAAATTTTTTTATCATATTTTTGTTGCATAGAAAAAAAGTTCATAAAAGACGATAAAATTGACTTTTTGGATATTTTTCATTGTCTTATATGAACTTTCTTTGACTTTGGTATATGTTTTCAAATTTTCCTGATTTTCCTCGTTGAGACGAAGAATATGATGTAAAAAATTTGGCCCAAACCTTGTAAAAATTAGGAGGAAACAAAAAAAAAAAAAAAAACTGCACCAAAAAGCCATGTTGACGGCCGAACCTTGTAGAAGTTAGGTTAAACTAATTGCATGTTGACGGCCGAAAGTGCATTGATGAAGTAATGGGCACCAATGTGACGATCCTCTATTTTTCGGGAGAAATTTTTCAGTGTCGGGTGGATACGGGCCACGTGATGTCCGGCATCAATCTCGGTCGTTCAATGAAGTTTTGAACGGCTCAGATATGTTCGGATGCCGAGAGGTATTTTAGTCATTTCACACTTTAAAACAGCTAAACAAATCTGGACGGTCTAAAATTTCAATGAACGGCCGAGATGGTGCACGGCACCATGTTGCCCGTGCCCACCCGGCACCGAAAAATTTCTCCCTTTGCAGGCCTACTATATATTTATATTATATGGCTTCCTCAGGAATCTCACCAACTCTTTCTCTCTCTTCTCTTCTCTCTCAAAGTTCTTACTCGGAAGTTGAAAAAAGAGAGACAGTTCACAGTTGAGAAAGTACAAATCAAACAATGGCTCTGATTTCAAACCAAATAGCCTTCCAGTCTCACAAGATTCCTCCGTCATTTCCTCTTCTCGTAACTCAACCCCGTAGTCTCAGAACTCACAGAGTTTGCATGGCGTCAACTTATGCTCCAAGGTAATTAAGCTCTTTTGTTGTTAATTACTGTACTAGTGAATCTGAGATCGAATTGGTTAATCACGTTCTGAAATTTTCCATTTTTGGTCCTCACGACGTTAACATCTACCCCCTTATATTGTCACCTCTCGGCAATTTGGGCGTCAAAGTGGTTCTTAGGAGCATCCAATGGAATTCCAAAATGGCCCTAATTATTAAGTGAGGCTCCCAAGAAAATAGCGATCATTTTGTCATTTTTAGGGCTACCCAGCGGACGGTTTCGGGTGGTTCGGTTCCGTTTTGAAATCGAACCGCTCGTTTTGGTTTGTTATTTTCTCCATCTGCACGGACTATTATTTTCTCCGTCCACACTCTGTGAGTGTTGTTCGATTGTTGATTCCGTTGCAGTTTGGGTGGTTCATATATTAGAAAACCGCTAAAACCAAACCAAATCCCGTATGCCAAAATTCGTGCATTAGGAGTCGTATTCATTCGTACCTGTCGGAAATCAACAACACACCGTGTGAAAGGGCCCATGGTCAAAGATTTGGCTGAGATATTTTGGGCACAGTGCAGCCCATGTGTGGCCTCCATCGAGGACTTTTTAGTTTTGTTAATTTTTTTTTCCTCTTTTGTGTATATAGAGTCAGTTGTGGACACATGTACCGAGGGAACTAATCACATGTATTCATATATTAGGAGCAAAAATGTCATGCTTATATAATATATAAAAATAAAAAATTTTTGAAGGGACCCTTTTACATAATTTTTACAAACAAAAACCTAAAATGTAATAAAAATAATGAGATAATTGAGAGGTGTGCGGAGACCGGAGCCCCGCTTACACCCCTCTTGATCCGCCTCTTATATTAGTTCCATATATGGAGAGTAGAGGATGAATAGAAAGATGGAGAGGCAGGGAGATGGGGCAGCACCAAAAGGTTGGTGCTGTGGGATACACCGTGAGGGAAAAGAAAAATACCAATGATCAGATAGTCAATGAGATTTGGGGCTCATGGACACTGGGGGAGTGGAGAAGTGTGTATAACTTCAAGGCTCAGGCAACGGTGTCAGGTCGGGTACGTTTTTGCAGGAAGAGGAACGGTGAGTCATTGTATCTCCCATTCAAGGCGTAATTAGGGAGACTCGATCAGAATTATCTAGCATCAGTTTTTGCTGCCTCCGGTTTGGTGTGCATTCAGTAGTGATAAACTGAAAGTGATTCCTGAGGAATTTCTGTTGTCTTGTTTTGTTTTTTTTTTTTATAAAGTGTCCAGACTAGCTTACGTGCACTTCAAGTAATCCTAAGAGATCAATCTTATTGCCCACTTGCAGGGAATCTCCTAATTAAAACTAAGAGTAAAGCTCTGTATGGACTAGCCATAAAAGGATTGATAGCACCTAAAATATTTAGGATCTAAAACCTTAGAAGTGAGCAAATCCTCGTGGTTTATTGTTTTGTTTGCGCTTTGGCAGATGACAGCCTGATCTTGCCTCATCTGCCAACTGAGAATGAAAAGTCAGACTTTGCTAAAGAGATGCAGTGTGCGTCTTTTTATTTTTTATTTATATTTATTGATAAGAGTGTTAGTGCTTCTGCACTACTAATAAGATAAAAGTATGAGTGTGTTTGATAACATATTTCATTTGCGGGAGTAATAAGGTGATATTAGAATTGAGATTGATAATGAGATGCGATTATTAATTAAGAGATAAATTATTTATTCATGTTTGTTTTGCACAGTATTAGATTGTAAATTGTAAATAACATGTTTGTATTGGATATGATATAATAGGATTGTAAACAACTTGTCTTTCCAACCTTCCTATGGGAGGGATGGGTAATCCCATGGATCCGTGGAATTCGTAATCCCTTGGACTCTGGTATTACCAATCCTTGGGTTGTTGCCAATACCAAACAAGAATTTAAAAGAGTCCCCATATGACTCGCAATCCTAACCCAATCTCTAAACCTGCTAACAAACAAGGCCTAAAGGTATATGAAGGAGTATTTGTTTCACGTATGTAAGGTAATTATTGGGTTTCAGCCAGATTTCCACACCATATGGGTCCAGTTGAAAACGTAATTATTGGGTTTCAGCCAGAATTCCACAACTAATGGGTCAAGTTCAATACGTAATTATTGGGTTTTAACCAGAATTACACAACTAATGGTTCAAGTTCAAAACACCTATTGGAACAAGCCTAAAATTGCCAGATGGGCTGAAACCCAAGAACCTAAAAAACTGTGGGCCAAGCTCAAAACCTAAAAACCCAAAGAAACCTAGCCTTGCCGACCCAAGACCCGCAACGCCGCAGATTGACCCACGGCAGCCACATTTCATTTAAGGGTTTTGAATTTTGGATTCTAATCATTATTCTATTTCTCTCCAATCTTTACTCTCATTTTTTTTCTATTTTTTTTCCAATTATTACTTTATTTCTCTCTATATTCATTATCTACAAATTTAAATCAAAAATCTCAAAACGAATGGGATTGTAAGTTACGTTAAATCATGCTATTAAGGGGTTAAATCATGCTATTAAAGGATTAGGAGGGGCGTAAGAAAAAGTGGTGCGCACGTCCTATATACTCCCTCCGTCCCATAATATTTGTCCGGTCCGCAAAACGGAGACTACAAAATAATGCATTTTTTTCAAAAAAAAATTCAAATTTTTTTCACAAGTTAAAAGAACTCGTCGAGATCTAGTAAGTTGTTGATTTTTTTCCCAATTTTTCTTACAAAAATAGTATTATTTTTACGTCTCCGTTTTGCAAACCGGACAAATATTATGGGACGGAGGGAGTATATACAGGATATCCTAGCAATTAAGCCTCCACCTTCCCTAGACCACGGTCTGCCGGGTAAAATGGAGAAAGCCCTTCTTCTATCCATATCTAGGCCCCTATAGCTATATCTATAGTACTAGTACTTAAAAAAACTCTAAACTCTTCCCACCTACACCAGCAGGGAATCTCAATCTAGTACTCCGCAGTAAATGAAGCCCACCAAAGGGTCTTCAAAAAAAGGCGCTGGAATAACTTGACATTAGGCTCCGTTTTCAGTAACAAAAAATACTAAAAATTTAACGTATTTTATAATTTCATTTTTACTAATAAAAAAAATTGTCAATAAAAACTGTTTTACTAGAGTAATTTATTCACTACCGGAAACAGTTAGCAACAAATAAAAATTTACAAATTTTTTACTATCAGAAAGATGCAAAATAATGATGAGTTCTAAATCCTCAAGTATAATGAATAATTGCTAAATTAATTAACGTCACCAAGTGAATAATGTTCTCCAATCAATTCGCCACTGAACTTGCTTTGCACCTATGAAATATATTAAAATCTTTTTTTTTACCCAAAAAATAAATTAAATCTGAAAGTACAAAATACGACAAGAGGAGAAATGATCTAAGTTAGGAGTGTTTTGGCTAAATAAGCCACTTGATTTTTTTTCCTTTTCGCATTTGTTAGTTTCACATCGAATTTTTGTAGATTATTATTTCGTCTCGACAAGAGGAATCGAAAATTTTAAAAATTATGGTCCGAACTAAATTTTTTTGAACAAAGAAAAACATAAAAAAACAGATTTTTTGGCTTTGTTAGAAAAAAAAATTGAGTTTGGATCACAATTTATTCAAAAAAATTGACTGAATACAAAAAAAAAAAAAGAAAAAAAGAAAAAAAAGAGTCAAGTGACTTATTTAATTCAATAATCAACAGTAATCACAAGTAGAGCAAAAAAATTCACGATCTCATATGAGGCTTTCCTCAATATATGACCAATACTCGGCCTCATCCTTCACCACGCTGTCGGCTCTATTTCATGAATAAATTGTATAAGGCTACTAAGGCTCCGTTCCGGAATCCTTCTTATTGTATAAGTACTTATTTTGGAGCTTTCTTTCACAAAACTCAAATAAGCAGCTTATTTTCACAATTTTAAACTAAAAAATAATGTAAATGAAAAATAATTTTTCAATTTTTTTTGCACCGTATTAAAGATCTCAATGAGATCTATCAAATAAGATCCATAGTGATAGGAAAATTATTTGCGTAAACACGTGATTTTTGAGCTTAAAATTACCTTTTTGAAAAATAAGTACTTTTTTTTTTTTTGATCCGCGAAAAATAAGTACTTATTCACCCTTTTCTGGAACACACCTTATTATTAGACAAAAAATAAGTTCTTATTTCGATTCCGGAACGGAGCCTAAGCAATTCTGTAACACTATGCATCTACTCAAACCATGTAGTCATGATTGGGCACCTCGGGCCCGTTCATCCTTGAATGCGAGGCATCTTCGGCCTGAGGTGCCAATGGCGGTCATATTTGGGGGAAATTACTAGTGGATCTAGAAAATCAAGACTTAATTTCCACTAAGAATAAGCTTATTTTTTATTTACCTCCAAGTACAACCTCATATAAAGATTACCCTTTACTAAATAAATACAACCACCTCCTCCCATCTTCACCCCACAACTACCACCACCTCCGGCACGTCCGGCGACCATAAATTCACAGTACTTTTTTCAGCGACTTTCACAAATTTGTAGTGCTTTTTCCGGCGACTTTAACAAAAATTGCAGTGCTTTTTTTAGCAACTTTTCACAAAATTCACAATGCTTTTCTGGCGACTTAAACAATTTCTCAATGCTTTTTCTGGTGATTTTCACAAAATACCCACATTCAACAAGTAGGGGCTCCTCGGGCCCCTATGGGGTGATTCCTTCGTAAAAAAAAGAAAAGAAAAGAAATTAGCAGGAAACAAAAATAAAAGACTCCACCAAAAAAGCCATGTTGACGGCCGAACCTTGTAGAAGTTAGGTTAAACAAATTGCATGCTGACGGCCGAAAGTGTATTGATGAAGATAATGGGCACCAATGTGACGATCCTCTCTTTTTGGGAGAAATTTTTCAGTGTCGTGTGAGTACGGATCACGTGGTGCCTGACATCAACCTCGGCCTTCCAATGAAATTTTGGATGGCTCAGATCTATTCGGCTGTCGAGGGGTATTTTAGTCATTTTACAATTTAAAACAGCCGAACAGATTTGGACCATTTAAAACTTTATTAAACCGCCGAGATGGTGCACGGCACCATGTGGCCCGTGCCCACCCGGCACTGGAAAATTTCTCCCTTCTCAGGCCTGCTATATATTTATATCATATGGCTTCCTCAGGAATCTCACCAACTCTCTCTCTCTCTCAGACTCTCTCTCTTCTGACTTCTCTTCTCTCTCTCACAAACTTCTTACTCGGAAGCTGAGAAAAGAGAGACAGTTGAGAAAGTACAAATCAAACAATGGCTCTGATTTCAAACCAAATAGCCTTCCAGTCTCACAAGATTCCTCCGTCATTTCCTCTTCTCGTAACTCAACCCCGTAGTCTCAGAACTCACAGAGTTTGCATGGCGTCAACTTATGCTCCAAGGTAATTAAGCTCTTTTGTTGTTAATTACTGTACTAGTAAATCTGAGATCGAATTGGTTAATCACGTTCTGAAATTTTCCATTTTTGGTCCTCACGACGTTAACATCTACCCCCTTATATTGTCACCTCTCGGCGATTTGGGCGTCAAAGTGGTTCTTAGGAGCATCCAATGGAATTCCAAAATGGCCCTAATTATTAAGTGAGGCTCCCAAGAAAATAGCAATCATTTTTGTCCTTTATAGGGCTGCCTAGCGGATGGTTTCGGATGGTTCGGTTTCGTTTCGAAATTGAACCGCTCTCCGCGGTTTGTCATTTTTTCCATTTGCACAGACTATCATTTTCTCCATCCGCACTCTGTGAGTATTGTTTAATTTCATTGCTGTTTGAACGGTTCATATATGGTAGACAAACCGAACCAAATCCCCTATGCCAAAATTCATACCATTAGGATTCGTATTCAATATTCATTCGTACCTGTTGGAAATCAACCCCACACCTGTGGAAGGGCCCAAGGTCAAAGATTTGGCAGAGATATTTTGTACCTGTTGGAAATCAACCCCACACGTGTGCAAGGGCCCAAGTCAAAGATTTGGCTGAGATATTTGGGGCACCAGTGCAGCCCTTGTGTAGCCTCCATTGAGGACTTTGTAGTTTTGTTAATTCTTTCTCCTCTTTTGTGTAGATAGAGTCAGTTGGGAACTAATCACATGTATTCATAATTTCATATATTACGAGCAAAAATGTCATGCTTATATAAAAATAACAAAATTTTGAAGGGACCTTTTTACATAATTTTTACAAACGAAAACCTAAAATATAGCAAAAATAATGAGATAATTGAGAGGGGTGCGGAGACCTGGGTTCGCACTTGCACCCCTCCTGGTCCGCCTCTTATATAGTTCCATATACGGAGAGTAGAGGATGAATAGAGAGATGGAGAGGTAGGGACATGGGGCAGCACCAACACACCGTGAGGGAAAAGAAAAATACCAATGATCGGATAATCCATGAGATTTGGGCCTCATGGACACTAGATGAGTGGAGAAGTGTGTATAACTTCAGGGCTCAGGCAACGGTATCGGGTCGAGTGCGTATTTTTTGTATCTCACAATAATTGTAATATCTTCTGTGGAATAGTTCGGTTTTGGGTCGAATCACGTAAAGCTCTTGTATAGTCTTGTGTCACTCTTATTTTTTTTTTGTGATAATACCTTTTAGTATTGGATCTCAGTACGTGTGTTCTGTGGGTATCACCAAATTAAACTTCCACTAAATCTCAACAATACCATACCGTATTAGTTGACTTGGTTGTCATCTTTCTTGTTCATGTTGAAAGTTATCAGGCCGGCTCTGAGTTTTATGGGGCTCAAAACAAACTGTCAAGATTTGAATATTGTCTGATCTATTCAAAATTAATTAACGGCTCCAATTATTAGCCGCGCTAAAAGTTATTTCGATGTAGAACCCAAATTTGAGATAAAACCGGAAGGTCATTGCTAGGCTCACCGCTCACCGCTAGACAAAAACGGAGTTATACCAGCGGCAAGATACCAAAAGTTTTGCGAGACGCTCACGTGATGATCGTGATCTATACCAACGCTTGGGTAAACCGTTAAGAGAGATGCAGATACCCATCGCTGCATCACTGTACCAGCGCTTTTCGCAAGTGTTGGTATAACGAAAAAGCGCCGATATAATGTTATCTATACTTACGGTTCGCCGCCGGTGTAGACTTCTGTACGCCTTGCCAGACGCTTCTGCAGCAATGGCTAAATCGTCCACAAACGTAACTATAGACCGACCTTTAGTGACACCTGACACCAAATCAAAGACACTAACTTAATTTGGTGTCTCAATAAATCTAACTAATTATGCATGGAAGCTATTACTTAATTTTTTCGGTCTGATAATTGTATGCTATCATTTAGTAAACCATCTTGCCAATCATGGGTTTGTGTCTTGGATTGGACTTTACGTTCTTTTCTTGTCCTATTAATCTTTATAACAATTTTAAAAGTTAATAAAATTTCTTTTTTGCCATTAAAAAAAAAATTGTTTAGCAACGGAAGGAGTATTATATACCAGTGTACCAATCTAAACTCTACATTATCTTTGTTATTTCAGTAAAGTTGAGATCAATCTAGCAAAGCCTTTCACTCCTCGGCGAGAGGCTCCACATGCACAAGTGACCCATTCCATGCCTCCGGAGAAAATGCAAATTTTCAAATCTTTAGACAAATGGGCAGAGGAAAACATCCTGATTTACTTAAAGAATGTCGAGAAAAATTGGCAGCCAAGTGATTTTCTTCCCGACTCGACC
The DNA here is from genome assembly GCA_019656295.1 of Rhododendron mucronatum var. ripense. Lineage (NCBI taxonomy): Eukaryota > Viridiplantae > Streptophyta > Magnoliopsida > Ericales > Ericaceae > Rhododendron > Rhododendron mucronatum. The sequence continues at coordinate 5,490,784 of BPLT01000011.1, forward strand.
TGCGAAGGATTCGATGAGGAAGTGAGAGAGCTGAGGGAAAGGGCAAAGGGAATTCCCGACGACTATTTCGTGGTGTTGGTTGGGGACATGATCACCGAGGAAGCGCTTCCGACGTACCAAACCGCTCTCAATACTTTAGACGGTGTTCGAGATGAGACGGGCGCGAGTCCGACTTCTTGGGCTGTTTGGACGCGGGGTTGGACAGCGGAGGAGAATAGACATGGCGACCTTCTTAATAAGTATCTTTACCTTTCTGGGCGCGTTGACATGAGGCAGACTGAGAAGACAATTCAGTACTTGATAGGTTCGGGAATGGTAAATTCTTAAAACTTCAACTTAAATCCACTTTCATTTTATTTTCATTTTGTAGGTTATACCTATATACGGTTTAACCCTTTTCACCAAATACATACTCTCTCCATTCCTTTTTAAATGTCAGAGTTTAAAAAACACGCAGTTTTAAGAGTCAACTTTTATATCTACTTTACACTTTTTTTTATTACTTTTTCTCTCCATTTTACACTTTTCACATCAATTTTTACCTCTACTTTCCAAAATTATCCTCCACTTTATACTTTCCACATCAACTTTTACATTTACTCTTCAAAATTATCCTCTACTTTACCAATTAACTTTTCAAAGTGGACACTTATTTTTGGTACAACCCAAAATGGAATAATGGTCATTTAAATAGGGCCGGAGGGACTACAATTTATTTGCAAGGTGGGAGGGCAGTGAAGTCAATGATCACCCACTTAAGGGCATTTTGGCTTAATAATCTATTTGGATTATTTTTCTGTCCTTATTTAATTTTTTTTGCATTTATTAATTTTTCTTTAATTTTTGTGGATTATTGCTTTATCATGACGAGAGAAATTTAAAAAATAAAAAATTATGGTCAAAAGACAAATTATTTTTAATAAAGACAAAAATAAACCAATAAGTGGCCTATTTTCGTGTTTATTCAAAAAAATTTGGATTTCAATGTTAATTTTTTAATTTTTTTAGATTCTCTCGTCATGACAAAGCAATAATTCAAAAAAAAAAACCCTTAATTGTTTTGAAATCCCCATTACAATCATAAGTTTGGATTTTTATTTATTTTTATTTTATTTGTACAAATTTAACCCCACTAGAGCACTCCACATAAGTTACAAAGTTTTGTTGTGTACATGACAACTTTTGATAAGATTTTTTTTCAACCCTACTGACAAAGAATACTTACTGTGCCATTGCCAACTGCCCATGGATATATCAGGATCCTCAAACTGAAAACAACCCGTATCTTTGCTATATCTACACTTCCTTTCAAGAAAGAGCAACCTTTATCTCTCATGGGAACACTGCCAAGCTAGCCAAGCACCACGGAGACCTAAAACTGGCACAGATCTGCGGCACGATCGCGGCGGACGAGAAGCGCCACGAAACCGCCTACACCAGGATCGTCGAGAAACTCTTCGAGATCGACCCGAACGACACCGTGTTGGCACTCGCCGACATGATGAGGAAACGGATCACGATGCCGGCCCACTTCATGTACGACGGCCAGGACGAAAACCTGTTCGAGCACTTCTCTGCCGTGGCGCAGAGGCTCGGGGTTTACACTACCAGGGACTACTGTGATATCTTGGAATACTTTGTGGGGAGATGGGATGTGGAGAAGTTGGCAGGGCTTTCAAGTGAGGGACGTAGAGCGCAAGACTATGTTTGTGGATTGCCTCAGAGGATTAGGAAAATAGAGGAGAGAGGTGCGAGTAAGATTGGGAAGGCATCCCCTGTTCCTTTCAGTTGGGTCTTCGGTAGAGAAATATAAGCTTTGTAATCTCAATCATCCTACAAATACGCTTCTCGACCACTCCCTAGACGCTCCTCTCTCACGCGACCACTCCCTAAACACTCCTCTCCCACAGGAAGTGTACACTCCTCACTCACAAGCAGTAGAGCCCACTCATAAGTTGTAGAGCCCACTATCTGTGAGAGAGGAGTGTCTAGGGAATGACCGAAAGGCTAGTCCCCAACATTTCCGTTGTAATCTAGTAGCTAATAGGTACATGATATATATGTTCATCAATAAGTTTAGGAACACAACTCCCGGATTGGACGCAACTGTGTTTGAAGCCATCTGATGTATATCATGTCCACGTGCATCGAACGGCTTTAGATACAGCTGAGTTTAGAGTTGTGTTCGTAACATTACCTATAGCTTTATCTAGCTAGGTAGCCAGCTATGTGCCTATTCTGTACCCTCTTTTTTTTTTTTTTTACCTCCTTTTAATATGTAAAATGATAATTAAAGTCATGAATCCCTATTATTAATCGTGCTTTTATCGTTAAATTTTGAAAAGAACTTAAAATAAGTTGTAGATATGTTTGGTGCCTCTTTTTATAAAGTTCGAACACAAATTGATACACTGTTTAGTTAAAACGAGTTATTAGAAAATAACTTATTATAGTATCAAGCAATGTTTAAATTGCCGGCCCTGAGGCCTTTGACACTAGAGTTCATTGCCAATGGCATGTGTCATGAGATTGTGTAATAGCGCTCTTTGCATGCATGAGGCGCAATGGTAATGTCGTTGTGAAGTCAAAGGCTGCTCAATATGGACACAGTTGTGTCAATTGACAAAATATTTTAAGAGAATTAAGTTGATATATTGACAAGTTTGTTAACAGAAATTTTCACAAACTTGTACAGGACTCTGTGAAAATCCGCATCTGAAAATCCCAAATCATATTGGTAAAGTGAATACCCAATTAGAATTAGGCACACATCAAGTTCATGCAAACTCGATTAACAGTAATGATGCTCAATTAATTCAGTAAGTAGGTTAACTACGTACGGAGTAGTTAATTAAGCTTAATTATTTGGCATATCGGATATCATAACTTAATTAATTCCAAGTCAAGTACAATAATCATGCCATTAAAGGATCCTGAAAGTCTAACTGAACAATAATTGTGCACAGATCACAGTGTGAAACTCACTCTAGATCCCATACAAATAATTTGAGCCGTTCATTAATTAAATAAACATTTTTTCTTTTTAACGGCTTGTGTGATAAAATTAACTCAATCCGATACCTATTGGTGGTCGATCAAATTATGTTAAGTATCTATAGATATCAAATTAACCTAATTTTTCGAATGCAAATTAACCTAATTTTTCTAATGCAAAGCCCTTGAAAAAATATTTTAGATTTAGGAGATGTTTTCGGTAGTGAAAAATTTGTAGATTTTTATTTGTGGTTGAGAAGTTGTTAGGTGTTTTCGGTAGTGAATAATTGTTGAAAAATGTCAAGTTATTTCCGATAATGAATAAGTTAATGATTTGTGAGTAGAATTACTGTAGCAAAAACAGTTTTTGTTGATAAGTTTTTTGTTAGTGGAAACGAAATGTGAAAATACTTAAAGTTTTTTGTAGAAACGAAATGAAAAAATGCGTTACGTTTTTTTTTGCAGATTTTGTTAGTGGAAACACCCCGTTTGATAACCCGACTAGCCACAATGGGATTGGTAAGGTGATGGGATTGGTAATGAGGTGGGATTGGTAGTGAGATGAGATTGATAAATTGTATGTTTCTTTTGCATTGGATTAATAGTACCAACCTCATGTTTGTTTGCAAATGTTAGGATGGGTTTCAGAAAATGAATTGACAATTTTGTCCTTGGCAGTCAAAACTTTTTTTTTTTTTAACAGATTCAAAACTTTTTTTAGCTGGGCTCCATTTGTCATGAACAATTACAATTTCCACTTTGATTTTCCGGTAGCAATTTCCCACATAAATTTTGTGTGGAAATTTTCGCCCAAGGCCAGAAGAAGAAGACAGTTGGTTTAACAAGGATAGTTTTGTACTTTTGCAATAGCAAGGTTGGGATGGGATTGGGAATACCAAGTCCCACTTGGTATAACTAATACCCCCAATTTGGGGTCTTAATAGTCCAATCGGACTACGAATCCGAACCAATTTTGGAAACCAAACGCAATATTGTTAATACCTTCGTCTTAGTAATCCAATCCCATCTCCTAAGAGTTTTATCAAACGGGGCCTAATAAACAACTCGAATCGTGTGTGGAATCCGAGGACCGTGCATGTTCTACATATGCTACTATCCTCCCGCGTACATCAGGGGTTGCTGCCTCTTTTGATAATAATAATAATAAAGGCCTTATTCGTTTGATAACTTTGGGTATTTTAGTTTTGATAGAGGGTGAAGAGAGAAATAAGGTAATGATTAGAGAGAGATAATGAATAGAGAGAGATAAAGAGAAAAATGAAATTAATAATTAAAAAATAATGTAATTACTGAAAAAAATATAGAATAATAATTAAAAAATAAAATAAAACATCAAAACAAAGGACAGAGGGAGTGTGCTGGGCAGCTCCGCGCTGCGCAGCGTACTGTGCAGGCTCCGGCGCAGCCTTGCCGGCATTGGTTCGACGATCGGAGATGTCCATTGCGTAGAGCTCGTCGAATACTACAAGTGTGCCAAAAATCAACCCGATCAAATATCATTAAGTACTTCATCAAAATACATATAATTTGAAAAACAATGAATCCTAATGAATACGAAACACTGGATCAAAACCACTGAATCCATTCTTTTTGAATTATATGTGTTCCGATGAGACACTTAACGATACTTGATCGGGTTGATTTTTAGTACACTTGTAGTATTCGACGAGCTCTACGCAGTGGACGTCTCCGATCGTCAGACCGATGCTGGCAAGGCGGCGCCAGAGGCCGCGCAACACGCTGCGTAGCACACTCCCGGATCCCAAAACAAACCAGGCCAATAATTTCTTTCCAGTACTGGTACAGTGGAGAAAGTCCTTGATTTTAATAGAAATGCTAGGTCCACCGCATGCGATGTGGTGGACGGTCCACCGCTCGGCTATCACAAAAATACAGAAAAATATTCATAAATTTTAAAATAATATTTTTATGGGGTCCTGTAAAAAATCAGCTCCAACGAATATCGGTAGGTATGTTTTTCGGAATTTGTATGAACGAAACTGTTTAATTTTGCAGTTTCGTCACTATAAATTCAAAAAACATATCTATCGATATCCGTTGGAACTGATTTTTTATAAGATCCCATAAAATATTATTTTAAAATTTATGAATATTTTTCTGTATTTTTATGGGGTCCAAAATAAACCCCAATAGCCGTGCAGTGGCCGGTCACCACACCACACGTGCGGTGACCGTAGCACTGCTCTTGATTTTACTCCCCCCACCCCACCAACACCTGCAGGTGGTATAATGGAGAAAATACTCCACTCGATTTAAGTACTCCACTACTCATGCAGGGGGTATGATCGAGAAACTACTCCACTCCATTTCCTTAGATTTTTAACTACTCATGCAGGGGCTATAACGGAGAAAGTCCTTGATTTAATCCACTGAGGGCCACTAAAGGAGGATTGAATTCTTCCGTACGTGTAAGCGACGAACTTTGTGTGCTGCCAGGATTGCCCCCGTTTGTTTGTGAGGTTGGAAGTCCTCCCTGGGGTTGTTTTGGTTATTTTGCATGCAATAAGTGGTGAATCTCGTGGATTGGGGTGTACGGCTCGTGTTGATTTTCTTTTTACTTTAATGGGTTTTCTGACTTTCCATGTTTTCCTTCCATATCCTTTTTTTTGTTCTTTGGTTTACTGTTTGGGTTTTTGTGTGGGGGTGTTTTAGTAAAGTGATGCACGTACTTCCTCTCCATCTCCCCAATGAATCATGGTCAAATCTTGTATTCAATGATCGACTGGGTTGATTTGATGGTGATGATGAACGCAGGATGTTCTGCTCTGTATCCGTGGTTCAGTTTATTGATGTTTGTTCTGTTGTCATTAAATCTTGTATTCATCAATGATCGACTGGGTTGATTTGATGGTGATGATGAACGCAGGATGTTCTGCTCTGTATCCGTGGTTCAGTTTATTGATGTTTGTTCTGTTGTCATTAAATCTTGTATTCATCAATGATCGACTGGGTTGATTTGATGGTGATGATGAACGCAGGATGTTCTGCTCTGTATCCGTGGTTCAGTTTATTGATGTTTGTTCTGTTGTCATTAATGGCTCTGACTGGCTAATATAATTCCTCCCGTCGGGTGATAATCGACGGTTTTGATGATGATCGACGGTGCTATACTTATTGTGGTTGCAATCGACGGTGTTCATTTCGTCGCACTTGGATATTTGTGTTTGCAGCACTGGGTGGTTGTATGTTGATTGGATGTGCTCACATCGTGTGCTATTGCTATCGCTGGATGCTAGGCTGTGTACGTACTGGTGTGGGTTGGGAGAGGGAATGTTTGACGATGGTAGGAAGAAAAGTTGCATTTAATGCTCTTGTGTACTTGGAAATCTTGGACTGATATCCATGACATCTCCACAATTGTTGTATCATCATCGTTGAATATTGTTATATGTATGCTCTGCCTCGTTATTTATGGGAGAATCGGCCATTTAAAAATTTAATGCATCTCTTAAAAGGGAAAACTAATATCTATCAAACAAGATTTGTATTGTTTATAAAATAAACAATCAAATTTTGGAAAACAATGTTCAATAATAATGACAATAATATGAATAATAGTAATAATGATATTAGTGGTTTAATCTGATAAGAATAATATATTCTGATATGAATGTTTATAGATGGTAGGAAGAAAAGTTGCATTTAATGCTCTTGTGTACTTGGAAATCTTGGACTGATATCCATGACATCTCCACAATTGTTGTATCATCATCGTTGAATATTGTTATATGTATTCTCTGCCTCGTTATTTATGGGAGAATCGGCCATTTAAAAATTTAATGCATCTCTTAAAAGGGAAAACTAATATCTATCAAACAAGATTTGTATTGTTTATAAAATAAACAATCAAATTTTGGAAAACAAAGTTCAATAATAATGACAATAATATGAATAATAGTAATAATGATATTAGTGGTTTAATCTGATAAGAATAATATATTCTGATATGAATGTTTATAGATGGTAGGAAAAAAAGTTGCATTTAATGCTCTTGTGTACTTGGAAATCTTGGACTGATATCCATGACATCTCCACAATTGTTGTATCATCATCGTTGAATATTGTTATATGTATTCTCTGCCTCGTTATTTATGGGAGAATCGGCCATTTAAAAATTTAATGCATCTCTTAAAAGGGAAAACTAATATCTATCAAACAAGATTTGTATTGTTTATAAAATAAACAATCAAATTTTGGAAAACAAAGTTCAATAATAATGACAATAATATGGATAATAGTAATAATGATATTAGTGGTTTAATCTGATAAGAATAATATATTCTGATATGAATGTTTATAGATGGTAGAAAGAAATGTTGCATTTAATGCTCTTGTGTACTTGGAAATGTTGGACCGATATCCATGACATCGCCGCAATTATTGTGTCATCGTGCTTGATTATTGTATCATCGTGCTTGATGAATGTGGGCCACTGAACTGAGGGCCACTAAGAGGAGGATTGAAGCTTTCCGTACGTGTAAGCGACGAACTTTGTGTGCTGCCAGGATTGCCCCCGCTTGTTTGTGAGGTTGGAAGTTCTCCGTAGGGTTGTTTTGGTTATTCTGCAGGCAATTAATGGTGAATCACGGGCTTGGGGTGTACGGCCGGTGTTGATTTTCTGTTTACTTTAATAAATAAATAAATGGGTTTTCTGACTTTCAATGTTCCCCTTCCATGTCCTTTTTCTTGTTGTTTGGTGTACTGTTTTGGGTTTTTGTGTGGGGATGTTCCAGTAAAGTGATGCACGTACTTCCTGTACATCTCCCCAATGAATCATGGTAAAATCTTGTATTCAATGATCGACTGGGTGGATTTGACAGTGATGATGTACGCAGGATGTTCTGCTCTGTATCCGTGGTTCAGTTTATTGATGTTTGTTCTGTTGTCGGCTCTGCCATTCATCAGACTGGCTAATAATTTCTCCTGTTGGGATTGGTAGCGTTATCTGGTGTCGGATGATGATCGACGGTGCCATGTTTATAGTGGCTGTAATCGACGGTGTTTACTTTGTCGCGCTTGGATATTTGTGTTTGCAGCACTGGTTGGTTGTCTGTTGATTGGATGTGCTCACATCGTGTGCTATTCGTAGCGCTGGATGCTAGGCTGTGTACGTACTGGTGTGGGTTAGGAGAGGGAATGTTTGACGATGGAGGGAAGAAATGTTGTATTTAATGCTCCGTTGTACTTGGAAATCTTGGACTGATATCCATGACATCACCGCAGTTGTTGTATCATCATTGTTGAATATTGTTATATGTATTCCTTCCCTCGTTATTTACGGGAATATCGGCCATTTGAAAATTCTATGCATGTGTTAAAAGGAAAAACTAATATCTATCAAACAGTATTTGTATTGTTTATAAAATAAAGATTAAATTTTTATAAACAAAATCCAACAATAGTGACAATAATAAAAATAATAGTAAGAATACTATTAATAGTTTAATTTGATAATACTCATATAATGATGTAATAATAAGTATTTTAAGTATGTGTGCAATTAGGGGTGTAATAATAAGTATTATCACATATATATATCCTGCGCGCAATCAGGGGTGAATCCCGGGGATTGGGGTGTACGGCCGTTGTTGATTTTCTTTTTATTTTAATGGGTTTTCTGATTTCCCATGTTTACCTTCGATATCCTTTCCCTTGTCCTTTGGTGTACTGTTTGGGTTTTGTGTGCGGGTGTTTTGGTAACCCCAATGAATCATGGTAAAACCTTGTATTCAATGGTGGGCTGGGTGGATTTGACGGTGATGATATACATGGGATGTTCTGCTCTGTGTCCGTGGTTCAGTTTGTTGATGTTTGTTCTGTTGTCATTAATAGCTCTGCCATGCATCAAGCTGGCTAATAATTCCTCCCGTTGGGATTGGTAGCGTTATCTGTTGTTGTAAAGTGATCGACGGTGATGGGTGATGATCGACGGTGCCATAGTTATTGTGGTTGTAATCGACAGTGTTTAGTTTGCCGCACGTGGAAATTTGTATTTGCAGCGCTGGCTGGTTGTCTGTTGATTGGATGTGCTCGCATCGTATGCTATTCCTGGCGCTGGATAGTAGGCTGTGTACGTACTGGTGTGAGTTAACAGAGGAAATGTTTGACGAGGTGGAAAGAAATGTTGCATTTAATGCTCTGATGTACTTGGAAATCTTGGACTGATATCTATGACACCATCCTAATTATTGTATTATCATTCTTGAATATTATATTCTTCACCTCGTTATTTTTATTTAGAATAATATTGGTAATTAAAAAATTGTACCCACGTCTTAATAAGATAATCTAAAATCTATCGAAGAACATTTGTATTTCCCATATAAAAAAATAAAGGATTGAGTTATAAAATTGATCTTTTCATGGACCTAAATTATTACGGATTAAAATACATGGTTAATTTTTACATAGGCCTAAATGGGTAAAAAAAAATATTGTAAAATTGTGAAACGTTACGGCAAGTAGGGAGCATTGTGTACAGTGATGTAGGTGTACTTGTATTGGTTTGTGTGCCGCGGCCAGTATACTCGATATCTTGCGCTTACTTACGTCTTCGGCGAAATTTGGAATGAGTATATAGTGCGCAAAACTTATATATGTGGTATTGGTTTCTTGGTTTCCTGCTTGGGATGAATTTGTGAAAAGGAAAGCGATAATGCAGGGACAGAGCGTTTCCGATGCTAGCAGGTTGCCATGGTATGTTACACAAATACCAGCGTTACCCGAGGAAGAAACGTTAGCTCGTGCCGAAGCGGGTGAAGATTCGATTTGGGCTCTTTACCGGCAGCTTAAACTAGAATTATGCGCTGTGTTACGACGATTACAAGAAACAAGTGATGGATGTCGAGTGTTGAATCAAATTCTGGCAGCCGCCCCAGAATTGCCTTTGATAAAGTATCTCGATGAGGAAGTACAGCAATGCATGGCTGCTGAGAGTGCTGTTGATGCAGATGACAGGGTAAGTGTCAGCATCGTGGAAAATGAACCTGTGGCGGAGAGAACTGAAAATTCAATGGATTCGGTGCGGAATCGTTAGTTGGGTAGTAATCGTGGTGTTAATTCTAATAAATAATAGTTTCGTGTTCAGTTATGTTACAGTTTTAACTTATTGATCGCTGAACTCAACATGCAAATTGTAGCATGTGGCTTTGAGAGAAATATTAAGCGTTTACATTGGTTCGGGTTAGGGATCCTTGGTTCAACTGTAGGCAGCGCCTGTTCTCTTATTATTCTATATATATAATCAAATCTTGGAGTTTTAAATTGCTGAATGTGATTAGAAAGCTATGTTAAGTATCCATGAGTTTGCTGGGCGAATATTGAACTCTTTCGAATGCGTGAGCAATGACATTAACGTATCGTCAATCTAGCCATGTTGTTGTCGATTGTTGCCAGCGTATAGGTGGTTCGTCCAAGAGCGTTATCGTCATCTCAGATGTTTCGTTGTGGAACAGAGGCGCTCTTTGTTCATTAATACATTGCTAATATGGGTTTTCTGAGCTCATTTGTATACCATGCGTGATGTAAAAAACGCGGTTTTATTTGGTTGTTTAACATCTAACATATCATGCGTTTCTATTTTTGCTTTCGTCTCCTCTCGGTGATTAGGCTCGTTGAATACCATGTGTGATGTAAAAAACGCGGTTTTATTTGGTTGTTTAACATCTAACATATCATGCCTTTCTATTTTTGCTTTCGTCTCCTCTCGGTGATTAGGCTCGTTGAAATTTGATTGAGAAACGAGAGCAGCAATAATGTCAATTGTGAGAGGAGTGCACCTCGTTGGGATTGCTTAAATGTTTGTGACGTCGTTATTAGTTTGTTGGTTGTTGCTAATGGGTAGAATGTGAGATTTATCAACAACGCTCGAAGGTTGCTTGATTCTATGTAACACAAGTGTGTCTAATAAATGGGTCGCATCGATTGTAGGTTATGTTATGATTCATGAGACAATGGGCAAATTAAACCTTGTGTGTTGTGAAAAGGGTAGGAAAACACTGCTATGTCGGATTAAATGCTTTTGCAAAAACCTTTATGGTTGATTCAAACCAACTTTAGCTAATTGTGTTGAGGTGGTGAGGGAATTTGTGACTGAAAAGATGATTGAGTAGTGGAGAAATTTTGGAGCTTGAATATAATGGCATGTAGCTTCCACTAATGAAAAGATTTGCAAAATAGTGGTAAATAGTTTAATATATGTTGTTACGATATTAAATAGTTGGTCCACCAACTAAAGTTATGGAATGTAGTTAGTACAATTGGGTTGATTTAGGAATCTTGAATGCATGAAGATGAGATGGAGCAAATTTGTAATAATGAAGTGTTTAGAACAGACATGAAGGTGCGGTATTGGTATGCTTGTAGCATTACCACAGTACATAGATATAATATTGAAATTGTTCAGTTTTGGAGTTAGAATAACACAAAAAAAAAAACTGGTGAAATTGCTGTTACGAATACGAGAATTCTGTGGGAGTTGGGATTCCGGGAATGGAATGTTGGATTACTGCATTTCTTCATCGAAGGACGTTGCAGAATCTTCAATACTGGTGTACCAGTAAAATGTTCGCTCACATCCATCTTGATCGAACACCATTGCTATCAGATTTAGATCAGCATCCAAGCTAAAAACAATTGTATTGTCTTCGGTCAAGGTATGCGCTATCACAAATGATTCCCAACCCAGGCCTTGTAGGCAACCATCAATGTACGAAATACACCAAGCCTCCCCTTTGGTTTTGACAATAAATTGATTTAGACCTTCAGCGTGTGCCAGCTCTTGCAGTGTTGGGCACAGTTCCTAGGTGCGGAATAGTTTGTTAACGTTAGTAAATTGAATCTGAGTAAGAAGACCATAAAAAACAGTACAAGTTTTTGTGATTTGGTTAGGCATAATCTTAATTGCGGAAGGAATACCATTGTGGCCCAATTGGCTGGAGTTATTTTCCTGCAGAATCGATATTCTACGCTGATTTGCCGAAATAGGTGGGGCGTACATGATGTTAGTAACTTGGCTGCATATGTGTGCATCAAGTAATTAAGAACTGTAAATGATGTGTTGGTTGTTGTAAATAATTCGGGTTATTCACACTTACCGCCGGTGACTTTGGTGAACATTTGATTGGAATCCCATGTTGATGGTGCATTGAGATGTTTCACTGGTTCGGTTGTGCTCCAATTATATTGAACTGCGTTTCCTTTGCAATCAAAAATAAACATGTCAAGCATTAGATGACCAATTAATGCAAAGAGTGCGGTGTAGCCCTTGCCAAAGGTGTGCTCAATAATTATGTTCTGCCAACCAATGGTTATAACAAAGTCTTCAATCTTGGCACAGTAACTTCGCTGGCCGCTCTTTATTGTGAGAATTGCTTGCTTGGGGACAAACATGTATTGTTGGAATATTGATGGAATGTGCTGCAGACATTTGTTTATCAAATTATAGTTAGTGATCAAATGTTTGTGCGAGGGCAAGAATGTTATTGTGAAACAAATGATACAACGTACCACTTTCATCTCATTGTATTGCAGTTTAATTGGAGCTAAAAACCAGCATGAATGGTTTACTGAAGTACAGGTTGGGGGAGTAATCAGTGAGTATAAAAATGTCTACTTTGACGTAATAAATGGAGTTTAGATTAGCAAAGTACCTGCGTGTTTGTCTGGGGCACCAAGTTGGTTGATTGCTCTCAAATGAGGTTCAATATACTGTGGGGTGCAGTTAATCAAGGATTGCATCCAATGCTTGAATTGGTCACAAACATTCCATTCAAAAACTGAGCCCAGGTTAAACATGCTGGAGTAGTGAATTATGAAGTCACGATTAACAACATAGCGTAGATTCTTTGAGGTGCGTGGGAATGATGATGCAACCAGTACCAGCCTTCTATCGTCCGTCTGTAAGTAGATTCTTTCGGTACATAGTTTGGTTGCTGGTGTGATATGCCCTGATCTGGGTGGGAAAAAATATACAGCTGTGATTAATTTTGTGTCATGGTACCGTGACATAGTGATAAATTAAATTTTGTGTTCACTAATCGTCTGAACTACTTTTGGGTTGTGGCAAAAGCTGAATTATGTTGTGGAGCTTATTTTGTAGTTCTGGTTATTTTATGCATGCCAGACTGATAGGTAAGCAACGGTGTTCTATATGGGTTACGGAGTAAGAAAACATAATGTGCCACAATCTGAGCAGGGCCTCACATACTCAATATTAGTAATCAAGAAGTTTTGTGAGGATAACAGAGGGCAACAAAGTTATAACTTAGTTAGGCAACAATTATGTGAAAGGTGCTATCGACAGAAACATATAATTGAACTGGTGATTTACGATACCCAGTTACAGTTGTTTATGCATAGGACGGTAGAACATCTTCTACTTGTGTGATGATGGGTTCCCCCTCGAAGGAACAATGATGTTTTGAATGCTGGAGAACAACTTTAGTAATGTTGTAGATGTGTATATTTTTAGCATGCCAAACTAATAGTTAGGCTAAGATGTTTTCTGCGGAGTACGGATTAAGCAAACATGCTATGTGAGAATTTAACCAGGACTTCAAAAAGGGAATATTAGCTATTAAGAAGTTCTGTGTCATGTATAATAGAGCGCAAATAAACCAAAATAAAACTTACTTGAGTAACAATTCGGTGGGAGGTGCTCTCGGCAGAAGCGTATAATTGGATTGGTAATTTACAATACTCAGTTACAGTTGTTTATGCATAGCCGTAGAAGCTCTTCTGCTCGTGTAAAGATGGTTTTGCTCCGTGAGAAAGAAAAATATTTGGCGTGCTCGAGAACTGATTGAGTAATTTCGTAGTTCTGTGGCATGTCATTATAGCTGGAAAAAAAAAAAAAAAGAACCCATGTCAGGACAGAGAGTAAGGTGTAATGTACTGGTTTGTTGAGCGTGTTTTGCACTCGCTTAGTTGGGCGTCAGATTTGGATTCGGTGTATCAAATGTGCTGTTAAAGAATCGATGGCAACAGTCACCACTGTGTCCTGTATATCATACGTATCCCGCTGGTGAAATCCATGATGTGAATTTATGTATTTGTGGTTACCAGTTATGGTGTTGATGCTGCCGTAGCTGACTATATGAGCAGTTACAAATCTGGGTTGTCAGAATGAATGGATACTAGAGTACTGTGTTACGCAAAAAATAAAAATAAAAATAAAAATATAAAAAAAAAAAACCAGTTGTATTGTAGGATTGTTGATAAAAAATTAGGTTGCATTATTCCCGATATTCGTCAATTATTTATAGCTCCTATTAGTTATCGAATGAAAAAAAAAGAGAGAGAGAGAAGGGTATTATAAAATGAATTGAAAAAATATATATATAATAAGAATTCAAATTTCAATTTCCAATGGTACGAGAAAAATTAGCTTATATTCTCTTTCTTTTTTTCCCTTCGAGAATACAGATTCCCCGTTGTAATATTGTAGGTTTGAGATTCGTATGGTCGTGGCAAAGTAATAATTCAAGGTAACTTATTATTAACCAATCAACTGATTGTGCAAAAAAAGCGCAAATGAATTAAAAATCAACAAGGGTTGGGTGAGTATTATTGTGTTGTTTGTATCAAAATTTAGATCAAATATAAATGTGAGTATTGGGATTTTGTATGCAATACATGTAATTAATCAGTGAATAACGTACGTGTTGTAGAATTTTACAATAAATACGGCTCAATACGTATGTCAAGCAGATAACCGTGTATTTGTACCGATAATTTATTCGAGAATTTGTTAGACATGTTCAAACTCGTGAGGGATAATTATTTATTACGCTGTTCGCTGCAGGTAAAATTAGTTGGCGAAGTTTCCGTTTCTAGGATTATTTCACGTATATTTCACCAGGACCAAAATTGGCCAAAATAGTTTGTAAATAGTGACTGAGCTTTTAGGTGATATAGATAACGTGGCGCGTAAGACATTGTAACCTGCAAACCAATCTATGAAAAGTTCGTGATGTGATTACCATAATAAAGGCGTGAAGAAAGTGATGTGTATTGAAAGTACAATAGTGTGTTGGTACAACAGTAGCAGGTGTTATTACTCCGCCTTAAATGTACGTGACAGTAATCTGACTAAATTTTAAAGTAACCAAAAAAGGTGAGGGAAAAAAAAAAAACAGGGAACTACAAACGTGTAGGTTAAATTCTTTGTTGTTTCTTTGACTTTGATGAATGGTGCGAAATAATTCGTGGTAATACTTTGGACTGAAGATTAACAGCCATCGATAAGGTATGTTTATCCAAAACTGTTACTTCTGCTTATCGACAGGGCCAAGAGCACCATTCAAGTATTTTATAAGTTATTGGGCAAACTAGCGTGAATTTGCCGTATTAGGGTGTTGTATTTTTCTGTTCTATTTTTTCCGTAAATATTGATCTTGTTGCTACCTGATATGAACGTTTGTTATTCATACATGTTGGCCAAATTAATATAGCTAGCTAGAAGAATTTGCAGGGGTTGGATGAAGTAAATGATCTTTTGGGTTATTTGCAAATGTTATTGATAAATATTCAACACTGATGTGTATATTTAGTATAATTACGATATCAAATAATTGCTCTAAAATCTGTGAATAATAAAATGCTAACGCACAATACGTGAATACTATGATTTGGTTTTCGTATTTGGTTGGTTTTTGGGTAAATATTGTTGTTGTTCCTACCGAATACAAGCTTTTGTTATTCATACAGGTTTACTATATTGGGATAGCCAGATAGGAGAATTTGAATAGTAGAATACCAATAGATAAGATGTGAAAAATATTATTCCGTTCTACAGTGCGTTTATCGGTTGACTATCATGGATCCGAAGAAGAAACGTCGAATTTGCTACGCTGAACTCTCACAAGAGACGAAAGATAAGCGAAATCAGCACCGTCGAGAACTAGATAATAGTCTGCAAGAAGTGGTGAGAGCAAAACGCAATGAACGACGCAGGCTTGCTTATGCGAAAAAGGCCAATATAGATGCTGAAATTCGTGAACCTCAAAATGCTAGGGTTGATAATAGCTGCATGGATTCATGGTTAAGAAAAGGAAACAGCCATCGAAAACAGATACAATCAGTCTGCGCTCCCATTTTGTTTGAAAATCAAGCGCAGGAGACGGTCTGTTCCACAGTACCTGAGAGACGTGCTCTTGCAGATAATTTAGGAGTTCCAATTGAGACAACACCAAATGGAACAATATCAGCGTGTGAAACCAGGGTTTCTTCGTTGTTCTCCGCAAGTGCATGCAAGGTGATGCGTAATGGACAGTCTAGCTTCGTGTCTATTGATAATACAAATGTGTATGTTAATATTCGAAATTTAAACAGAGATAATAAACGGGATAAATGTTGTGAACAGCCATGTTTACAGCGGGGTAGAGGTCCCAAAAACGCAGCACAGGCAGTTTGCAGTTCAGACGTTTATAGAAACATATGCACAGAAATGGTAAATACTACGGTGGATACAACATCTGTCTTGGAGATCAACTCAGAAGTTGAGTCCCGGCAGGTAGCAGTTCAAGCAATGGGAACGGATGAGTATTGTATGCAATCATCTATCGCTGGTGTTCTCCAAGAGGTTTCTCAATCCTCTATTCAATGTCATGCAACCAGTGTTCATGAGATAGGTGAGCCTCATATTTGAGTTGATATTTTAGATAGCAGAAATATAGAGTGAGTAAACTACGTCATAATCTAATTGTTAATTCCCGAGTAGACGACAACTCTTCTAACTATACAATATAATATCAGGTTCAAGCTCTCGTATGGCACCTGCGATTGAGAGAAGGCCAAGTATGGTTGCCAAAATCAAACTCAATAATCCTTTCGTATTATTACATTACCGTGTAATGGACCTAATAGTTTGCCCTTGTTCTATTATGGAAACATAGGTAAACGGACCGCGAATATCAAGCGAACCATTATTCGTAAGCGTACAGTACCAACTGAGGCATTTGTGCTACCAATTGTACCTCGGTGCATGTTCTGTGATGCCAAACGCTTTGCCTTTGAACCTGATGGTTTCTGCTGTTGTAAGGGTCAGGTCTCTGTGCATCCTTTCCGCACTCCAGCCAACCTTCTAGAGTTGTATCGAGGTTCTACACAATTCTGCAAAGATTTCCGAGGTCATATTCGCCCATACAACAATATGTTTGCTTTCACTTCCTTTGGTGTAACACTCGATCCTCGATACAGCAAAAATCATCAAGGAATCTATACTTTCCGTGCCCAAGGTCAAATTTATCATTTCATGCATGGTTTGTGCCCTGCAGATGGAAAACCTTCCTATCTTCAGTTATATTACTATGACACGGCCAAAGAAGTTGACCACAGGCTAGCGTGTCTCAAGGATTTAGATAGAGACATTGTTACTGAACTTATAGATATCTTGAAACCCAATCCATATTCAAAATTTTTCAGATCCCTATCCATGATGCCGAACATAGGTTCGTACGACATAAGGCTTAGGGCTGATCCAATCGTGGGTGATAAGACGTTCGATGCGCCAACGGCGTCGCAGGTGGCGCTCATCTGGAAGGATAATGAGGACGATTCAGAGCTGAAAGAACGTGATATATTAGTTGAGAAGCATGATGGTCATAGTGTTGCGATCAAGTATTATTATGGATGTTATGATCCTCTTCAGTATCCATTGTTATTTCCGTATGGAGAACCAGGATGGCATCGTGGTATCAAGAGAAATAACTCTATCACACGTGAGATTCAATCGATTGGTCAGCTGGCAAGTGGATCGAATACATATACAACGGTAGAACAACTTCTCAGCGCAGAAACCTTACGTGAGTTCACAAAATTAATCCGGT
This sequence comes from Rhododendron mucronatum var. ripense, assembly GCA_019656295.1. Taxonomy (NCBI): domain Eukaryota; kingdom Viridiplantae; phylum Streptophyta; class Magnoliopsida; order Ericales; family Ericaceae; genus Rhododendron; species Rhododendron mucronatum. Next base: position 5,508,648 of record BPLT01000011.1, read on the forward strand.
GTTTATTTCCAATATTTATGTCAACGTATACTTATTTGTGAAAGTTTTTGCGCTCAGATTACGAAGACGCTTCTAAGAGACAAAATATGGTTTCGGCTCGTGAGTTTTATGCGTATCTGTTTCAAGTGCGTCCAAAAATTGATTCTATAATCTTAGAATCGGGTAGACTCCTTCAGCAATATGCTGTTGATATGTATGTCAAAATTGAAACTTCGAGATTGGATTATTTTAGACATCACCAAGATGAAATAAGAGCGGATTTGTACCAAGGAATTATTGATAGTGTTGCGCAAGGAGAATCAAGGGGATCAAAAATTGGGGCACCAATAATTCTGCCTGGATCATTTATAGGAGGGCCCCGGGACATGCACAAAAGATACCTGGATGCAATGACATTAGTGGATAAATATGGGAAACCGGATATATTCTTAACTATGACGTGTAATCCAAAGTGGATAGAGATTACCAGCGAACTCAAGGCGCATGAAGATGTGCAAAATAGGCCTGATCTTGTTACCAGAGTTTTCAGGAGTAAATTTGAACAGCTGAAAAAGGAAGTGATCAAGAAGAAATTCTTTGGTCCTATGCAAGCATACACTTATGTGATTGAGTTCCAAAAGAGAGGTTTGCCACACGTGCATCTGCTACTAATACTGAAAAAGGGACATAAGCTTGTAACGCCAAATGATTTTGATCAATTTATATCAGCCGAAATACCTGAAAAAAGTGAAAATCCCCATCTTTATGCCGCTGTGTTGAAACACATGATGCATGGTCCTTGTGGGAAGCTTAATGCAGGTAATGTCTGCATGAAGAATAGTAAGTGTAAGAACCATTATCCCAAAAATTTCACGGAAGCGACGACTGTTGCAATAGATGGTTATCCAATTTACCGACGAAGAAACGATGGCAAGCAAGTTCGAGTGCGGCAGCAAATTTTGGATAATAGATGGGTTGTCCCTTATAGTCCATATCTATTAGCTATGTTAGACTGTCATGTAAATGTTGAGATTTGCTCAACTATTAAGGCTGTTAAATATTTGTACAAGTATATATATAAAGGGCATGATAAAATCGTCTTCAAAATCGTTGCACAGCGAAACAATGAAATTGTCGATGAAATCACGCAATTTCAAACAGCTAGATGGGTCACACCTCCAGAGGCAATGTGGCGAATCTACAGATTCAACTTGTTTGATATGCATCCATCGGTTATAGCTCTTCAGTTGCACCTTGAGAACCGTCAAATTGTTGGCTTTAAAAAAACAACAAACTTGGACAGCATAGCTGATTCAGAATTCTTCTCAAGGACGATGCTGACACAGTTCTTCTACATGAATAAATACAATAAGAATGCCAAGAAGGGCAAATTCCTATATAAAGATTTCCCAACAGCATTTGTTTGGTCAACGAAAACAAGATGTTGGACTGAGCGACAGCACAAGAATGTGATCGGTCGTATTATAGCTGTGAATCCATCGCAAGGGGAATTGTACTATTTGAGATTATTATTGAACCATGTGCGATGTCCGACCTCATTTTCCTTCTTGAGAACTGTTGGAGACAAAACATATGCAACCTATAGAGAAGCAGCAGTGGCTCATGGATTGCTTGTTGATGATAAAAGTAATGAAAAGTGCTTGGAAGAATCGTGTAGTTATCGGATGCCTAATTCCCTGAGACAATTGTTCTGTACTATGCTTGTATTCTGCGGTGCACTTAATCCAAAGGAGCTCCTGCTGAAATTTGAAGAGCCGTTGACGGAAGACTATGTCAAGAGGCAGGGAATGTTGCCATCTGAGGCACGCCAAACTTTATTACGTTTTCTGAAGTCTACGCTAGGGTCTATGGGTAAGACTTTACACGATTTTGATCTCGATGATTTGTTGTTGGATAAAGATCCAGATGATCTATTGTGCAAAGAAATCTTGGATGAACAAAATATACAAGTGTCAGATTTGGATCTGCTAAGCGTGACAAAACTGAATTCAGATCAATCAAAAGCTTACAGTGAAATCTTACAAGCTGTTAGAAAAAATGATGGCACCTGTTTCTTCGTGGACGGTCCTGGTGGCACAGGGAAGAGCTTCTTATACCGCGCTTTACTTGCCACTGTAAGATCTGCAAAAGGTATCGCTCTAGCAACCGCTACTTCAGGAGTTGCTGCATCAATTTTGCCCAATGGTCGCACTGCGCATTCAAGATTTAAAATCCCATTGGAAAGAGATGGCAAAGTAACCTGCAACGTTGGTAAACAAACGGGTTTGGCTAGACTACTCAGGGCAACTTCGTTAATTGTATGGGATGAAGCATCAATGGCCAGGAGGCAAATTATTGAAGCACTGGACAATTTATTGAGAGATATAACAGAAGTCGATAGTTTATTTGGTGGGAAAGTTGTGGTTTTGGGTGGGGATTTTAGACAAGTGTTGCCTGTCATACCGAAAGGTACAAAGGAGGACTGTATAGATGCGAGCTTGGTGAGATCATATATATGGGCTTCACTTAAAAAATACACGTTAAACGAAAACATGCGAGCTAGAACAAATCCTGGATTTAGCAAGTATTTGTTGAGGGTGGGTGACGGAGAAGAACCGTGCAACTTAAGTGATGAAATAACAATTCCTAGGTCAATGATTATCCCACCTAGCCAAAATATTGCAGTTGTGGACCAACTTGTAAGTTTTGTGTTCCCGGATTTAAAACGCTATTCTGTTGATGCAATATCTATGACGCAATCTGCAATACTAGCCCCTAGAAATGATTCCGTGAATGAGATAAATCAGCTGTTGATTAATAGATTCCCAGGAAAAGAGTGCATTTATACAAGCATTGATGAAACAATTAACCCAGCAGATCAAGGTCTATATGTGGATTTGATACACTCAATATGCCCTCCTGTCATGCCAGCACACCAACTTGTGTTAAAAGAAAACTGCCCAGTAATGATGCTGCGGAATTTGGATCCTTCCAAGGGATTGTGCAATGGAACCCGACTAATATGTCGGAAATTGCATAAGCATGTTATAATGGCAGAAATTGCAATTGGAGAGCATCAAGGTGATATTGTATTTATACCTCGTATCTCATTACAGCCAACTGATGCTAAGCTTTACCCTGTGCAATTCACCAGGCGTCAATTCCCAATAAGGTTATGTTTTGCTATGACGATAAACAAGGCTCAAGGACAGACGTTGGATATTGTTGGTGTTAATTTGCAGGAACCAGTGTTTTCGCATGGACAATTATATGTTGCTCTTTCCCGCGCCACAGCAGCATCAAAAATAAAACTTGTACTAGATGTGTCTCGTGATGCAGAAAACAATGCAGGCTTGACAAAAAATGTTGTCTATCGAGAGATACTAAATGAAGCACACTCAAAGTGAATGAGAAAGAACTTGCAACTATTCGTTGTAAGTATATGTTGATAAATTAGAGCAAAATATTGGTTTTTACCTTAATATACTTTTGGAATCAGCAGTTAGTCTATAATTAGTGTTGTTTGGATTAGTGCCTCCGTTCGTAATAATACACACATTAAGATAAATTATATTCATATGCCGGATTGTTGACTTGTTTACGTGTTAAATATTCCCATTGATATTCTGTGGTTTTGCAGCTGCAGGTTAATGTTATTGCGTGAGCTATGGCAGATAATTTACTTGCAATTAAGAATGTCGCAGAAGGAATGGTGAACTGGACAGTTAAAGCAATGGTGATAGAAAGAGGTTATCCTAGAACATCTTCAGGAGATCAAACTTATCAAAAAATCGTGCTCATTGATTCTGAGGTTCGTGTAATTGAGCAATGCTCCCATCCAATAATGCTACAATTTGTTTTCTGATTGTAAACAGTTTAAGAATATTCAATGTAGGGGACTAAGGTACAGTGCACGATTTGGAACACGGATATAACAGTGCTGGAAGATACCCTTGAGTTATATCACAGCTACTTAATAAGCAATGCAAAAGTTGACACAACTGCACCAGATTTTCGAATGTTTGATAATCCTCTGCAGTGGACTCTCTCCGGTCGAACACCGATAGAAGAAATCCCAGATGTTGTGTATGATATTACGCATGTGAAGTACGAATATGTTTTGCTGCGAGATTTGGGTGAATACATTCACAACCGTCACGGTTTTGGTATGTTTGTCTAAATATTCAGTCACCGTGATATTATCAACTGCATCTCGGCAAGATACTAATATTCCAGTTTTGAGATGCAACAGACGTCCTTTTCGCTATACTTGGCGTTGCTGCTAAGCGTACCACAAGGGATAATAACATTGTTCAACACATAACTATTATTGATTCAAGGTAACTGTTGTTCTGTGCGCTATTTTATTATCGTAAATGTTTCTGCTCGTGTAATGAAGCATTTAATGTAACCTCTCCACATTGTTACAGCTAATTATGTTACGTGGTATTCGTTCAAATGTGTTAAAAATTTGCAGCAATACTCCAACAACACTTGTGCTATGGAATCGGTACGCAGAACAGGAAGGTGAGATAATGGGTAGCCTTGAAGGACCATTTCCTATTGTCCAGGCAACAAGGATGAAAGTAAGCTTGTATCAAGGTAATTAATATACGCTACTTCTGCTAAAAAGCGTAAATTATTGTTACAATAATTCAGAAATCTGGAATGTAGAATTACCGTTACATTGTAGGGTATCAGCTTGCGACAAAAGGTTCAACCACATTTACTTTCAATCCACCGACTGCAGCAGCTGAAAAATTACGGGCATGGTGAGCACATTTACATGCATAATATGTGGTGGTAGCCAAGTTCTAAGAACAAATTAACTGCTATTGTAGGTGTATAGCAAATGCCAAGAAAATTGATAAATTGCCGCAGCCAAATACAAATACAAGTGTAACTCCATTGCGTACTGAAACACCAAACAAAAATCAGTTCAAATGTGTTAATGATCTTCCGACTAATGTTGACAAGGTACAGCTCTGAATTCCTAGGTACGTAATTGAGTACGATATTGCAACAGCACAATAACTACGATGAGATTATGTGCAGCAAGAATTCCACTGGGTACAAGTTGCTTGCAAGGTTGTTGATTTAACGCAGCAATTTTGGTATCTGACATGCTCAAAATGCAATCAAGCAACAGATGCAATGGGTAGCGGTCCATTCTGGTGCAACCATTGTAAAAAACGCATGCCAGCAGTAGTCAAGTGAGTGTCTATGCCTCCAAAATTTATCAATCAAATATGCTGGCTATTGTTTGGTTTCGTAATTAGGAAACACTAATTGTATGATTGCCGTAAATATATTCCACAGCCTCAGGTTCACCGTTGAATTATCAGACAAAACAGGTTCTGTTGTTGCTACTGTGTTTCAGAGAGAAGCTGAAGGAATGTTTGGCATCAGTGCTGAATACATGAGAGAGCACATAAAACAGGTACATTGCAATGCAAATGTTATACGTGATGCAGGCTTATTATCATTAATAACTTGTAAACTTTACATCTCAATTTAGGGTGAGCTATCTGCATCAGTCATCGAGAAGCTATGCCAAGGAGTAAGCTATGCTGTGCGAGTCAAAGCATATAATTATGCAAAATCTAGGTTGCCAAAATGCTTGTATTCAATTCATGAGTACGATCTTCTATCCAAGACGAAACGTGGAAATAGCGAGAAAAGCGTTGCTGAGCCAACGTCAGCAGTTAAGAAACCGAGGAAAAAAGCACGGCGACAATTATTTGTGGATAAAGACTCCGATGCGTCGAAGGAGGAGGATGATCTTCCATTGGCAATTGCTTTCCAGAAGAAGAAAAAAAAGAAAAACTAAGTTTGGCAGCAGTTACTTGCTTTTAGTTAATTGATGAACTTTGGAATGTATTCCATTGAACTTACTAGAATTATGTTCCATGTTCTATTAAAACCCAATGGAACCTTATGGCTATGCTGAAATTACATACTTATGTATCCCACATTTTGGTTTCTATGATATGACTATTAAAACAAACTATGCAATACGATGTACTGGTTAGCCTAAACATTTCGTATGAATGCGATTCTTGAGTTCGTGGCGTAAACTTATATTTTTAATCTACTGTAAGCATAATTCCAATTGAAGAACAGTAACGAAACAGGTATGAAAACATAATACACCTGAAGCCCAGAGTATAGAATAACAACTAAAAGGATAGCTTTAATAGATAATCAAAATGCAACTTAGTCTTCGAAGCAGTAAACATTCGATCGATGAAACAAATATTGATTGCTACATTCTTTGTGCAAAACTCATTTTTTGCACATGTGAACTTTGGAAATTTTCTTGCTTTCTACAAGCAAAAATTAAGTACTCTGTATTCTTGCGATTATGAGTTCGCAAATTCGGGGAGAAAAAGATGAGATATTGCTTTCAATTGGCAAATTTATAGATTATGAATGGTAAACTATTGTATTCTGAAATATTGGTAGCCGGTCATAATTTTGTGGACTGATGTACTTTGTTTCTCGTATATGTACTGTTGGGTAACGTTCTTTTCTGTAAACATAATGTCGTTAATTTATAGCGGAAATATGTATCCATTATTTGAAACGTATTTGATTAATTAGGTAATTATAAAATTGTAGAGATTTGTAAATCATGTTGCAAGTACAAATAGGATAGATAAATTGAATCTTTTTTCCGTTTGCATGTCATTGAGGTAATTAATCAAACACATGGTACGCATGAGTGGAACTAAATTGCAGATGCATTTGCAGGTATAAATTGTATACTTTCTCATTTGCATCGCCTATTCTTGGAAATATATTTAGAATATATGTGCACGAGTCTATACAACAACCTTCATATACGCTAAATTTTATAATGATGAACTGTATCCGAGGTACCCAAAGATAGCATACGGTGAATTTGCGAGCAAGATCAAGCTATAAATGTGAACAAATCAACAGTCCTCCTCGTACAACAGCGGTAATAAATGCGAAGTTATGAAATTGCGCCAAAATAATATTCATACCATCAATGATCTGTTCCGCTGAATATCCTCTCAAGATTTCCCGCTAAAAAGCAAATGTACCCATCAATCAAGTCAGAGTTTGCCCTTTCTGCATACTTCATACGAAACAAAAAGCTATGTATGATGTATATCCCATGACGTCTGTAAGCACGCTAAACACACAGATCGATACAAATTTCAACCATGCACAGTAGATTGCTGTTTGGAATACTTATGAAAGTACATCTTCGAACAATATTTACGAGGGATAACTTACACGCTGCACGGGAGTTGAGAAGGCGTGAGATACAGGGCCGAATCCCTTTTGTAAAAAATATCACCATTTTTACCGATATTTGATAGATAAGCGGAGAAACCAGTGAAGACGTTACTGTGTTTGCTTTGATATTTTAAAGGTGTTTTTAAAAAATATCAGAGGTGATAAGTGAAAATAGATAACAATGCAAATGTTGCAAGTAACGATAATTCACAATAAATTGTTCGGAAAATACTTTGTAAAAAATATGAGTGAACATTTCTTATAATATCCTATCCATCTCTTGCCACGATATTTAGTACAAACAATTAACTTGTCTGGAAACCAAAATCTTTGTTCCATTCGCTCCATAATTTTATTCCATCCAAACGGGCCGTGGACTTATTTTATTCTCTTATTTTCAGAAATCCAAAAGTTGTTCCATTTTATTGTTTTATTCACACGTGATCAAAATTTCTAACCGAATTTTCCCCGAACCAAATATATAGGAAATTATGAAAGATTAGTTTTTTACGGGAACGAAAAATTCTGTAAATATCAATGAAAATCTAGGCGCATTGTCACCGGAAAACAACGCTTAATTATACGCTCTGAGAACGCAAAAGTAATTGTTACTATTCGCGTACCTTTTAGGTGTAAAATGGGGAGCAAAAGCAGTGTACGAATTCTGATCATTTCGAAGCTGTGTCAAATATATCCAAGATACTTGCAAGATTTTCTTTGACTGACTGACGATTCAAGTATGCAACACACCCACGACCGTGTTTAGCTTACCCAACATAAAAACCTACATATTATGTGCAGATATGAAATTGACAGGTACGATGAACAAACAGTATCCCGTATAAAATCACATCACATTGCACGTCGAGGTTACCCAGAACAAGCTTATCATTCTTTCCTGCACAAATCTACTTGCGTGTATGAACTCAATGCAATCGATTGTATATTGGTGTTTTCCTGTTCAGTAATGTAACAACGTCATACTAAGTTATAATCGACGGCCTGGCATTTGAATCAAGTGCCAATCGACGGGATTTGCATTCTTGATTAGTCCTGTCAACAAAATTGGGATTAGCTTGAATAGCTGTGAACAGTCCCAAATTCCAACTAATAGGAGTGCATCGAAATATTATTTCCGGGAATTCCCTAAAAATCCCATCTCATTTCTTGTCAATTCCTAATCTAAGAAAATTATAAAAACCCCATACTATCCTCAAAAGTTCTGTTCACCATCTTTGAAATATTGATTAATACCTTAGTCTGCTTTGAAAGATAGCATAATGAAACATGATAAAAGAAATTATTCCTGGTTTTGAAAAATATCATGATTATTTTGTAATAGACTTTCAATATACACCAAAACAATCTATCTTTGCTCCTCGTATTTTACGTATTGTGATGTTTCTACTTCGAACATACCCGTATTTGTACCTTGGAGTGATGTCTTGTACGTACTTTATGATGTTTGACAGTAATTGTGTTATAAAGTTTGGGGCATCGAAAATTCACCCCTGGAAAACCGTCATTTTACCAAAATACCCCATTAGGCACCAATATCCATGCTCTATTTAAAATACCCACATTCAAACTCAAACAACATTTTCCGTAAGGGCATACAGATTTCAAGAACGAAGTAGATACTGTTGCTACTTTGAGGTAATATTGGCAAAATTGTAAGTGAATGAATTAGAAACGAATGAAATCTACTATACAAAACGTTTGCGGTTACTTGTACATATTTAATATTTGTATTAATTTACAGATATTACATTCATGAGTGATTACTATGATTCAATATAAATCTTACATACAGCTCAAATATAGCGGATATTATTTACCTAATTATAATCAGCGCTATTCAATACTACGACATGTTTTCTTCGCAATTGAATTTCATGTGCCCTTCGATCGTTTGGAATTATTATTCTTAAAGTAGTTTACAAATTCCTGCACAATTCCAGCTCTGATAACCAACGGCATGGATCAACATGATGACATGGAAGTTAACAATGCAGAAATCCAATCAGACGTAGAGTTGCTGGATGCTATTCAACATGATCAGCTGGAAATCAATAATCAATGGCTTCAACCAGCACTAGAACCAGCGGTTGCTGTTGAGATTCCGATAGCCACCAACATGCATCAACACGATGCGATGGAAGTTAACAATGCACAAGTCCAGTCGAAAGTGGAGTTGCTGGATGCCGTTCAGCATGATGAACTGCAAATCAACAATCAACAGCTTGAAGCAGGACCAGAACCAGGAACATCAGTTACTGTAGGGCTGATTGAAACTTACGAGCATCTCAAAATTGAAATTATTGATCTATTCCAGATGCTAAAAGTCACCCGATCATCTAGCGAACATCTTGCTCTTGCACTCCAGCTCAATCCATCGCTTCAGCTGCTTCGCCAGTTTGATCAACAAGTAGAAGAACAAATCAATGCTAATACACAGAAAGAACTGGAAGAGTTTCAGCGAAACATAATTTGGAACGAATTTGCCATAGATGAAATTGCTATCCCTTGGGTTGTGGATTAGAAATGCTGTTAGCATTATGAAATCATGCGTCTTACAGTTGCGATCCGCTTTTGAAAACATGTTTCGCACGGCAAAAAAGTCCCTCCCTGCGTATCGTTTGCGAGGCTCTAATTTGATTTGTCCCTCTTTTGTACGATGAACATGTGATTGTAACCAATATGCTCTTGTTCATGTTAAGGAACGTTGGCTATCTAGAATTCATTTGCTATTTTATTTCCCACAAATATGCCAGTACCAAATGAAACATCTGTATAAGTTTTGGTTCAGATTTATAATATTTCCAATAACATTATGATTTCGCATGAAAAACGCACAATTAGTCATGAAAATATAATGTTACTGAAATTCCACTTGAGATTCGATGACTGAGATCTTCAATACCAATACGGATGTGAGTTAAATGCTTATGTAAGATCCAGCATTATTTTCTTATTTTGCTTCTTGCAACGTAAATTGAAATCTGTATGTGACACTCACTTCAAAGTTTTCCCCTCATGTAGTTATGAAAAATATTTATGAAATAATTTACAATTGTGAGCCATCTTGAACGTTAATATATTATAATGGTTCCACAAAATATTTAGAATTGTAAGCAACATATTATGAAAAACAGTGGTTCTTGCATTGGAATTTTGTCACAAGTTTTATATTAAAAATTTGAAACCTTCTTCCCATAGCCATTTTAACTATATATCTCAACCCAAAAATTACTCATCACTCTAGCTCTCGACTCTTATTCACAATCATTTAAAATCATTGTTTCTATTTGTGTTGTGCCTTTCTGCAATCATTATTTGTACTTTTAATTGTGACTTCCTAATACTCGGTTAAATTGTAATCTTATGAACATGTTAAGGAATATTGAAAAAACTCATGCAAATACAGGGTTGTGTCTTTTTCCTCTTGGGATCGATGGCCCCAAAATAAAATACCAACAAATAGTGCCTGAATTGCGCTGTTACATCGTCTAATGCATCTTTTGTAACTCGCGTCAAAACTTTAACACTGTTGTCACTCGTTTTGTTTATCCCTCCTGTTTTCCTGTCCATAACAGCACTATTCAAAATTAGAATAGATGAATCAGGTGCAATAAATGGGAACCACATAGTGCCAACTTTACGCTGAAAAATTAATTCATATTGTTTGATTCCAATAATATCAGGTCGGCTCATTTTACTTTTTCCAAGTTTTTCCAGTAATCGAACTTGTCTTTTCCACTGTATCTTTTCCATTCATTCGTCCTCAGTACGTTTAAAAAAAAAAAAACAAAAATGAAAACCGAGCAAGGAGACTATCGAATTGCTTTAAAATTATTGGAATTAGTGCCTAGCTTTACAAAGATCTTCATGATTAACTTGTACGTTGAAAGAAATCTACCAAAATAGTTTACACGGTACCTGTCAAAGTAGATCCAAGTACAGCAGCTGTCGTGCATCAGCTTATAATAGCCCATTTGCACAACCTATGTACTCAACTTGTAAATAACCTATCCCTTGTAAAAAACAGGAAAAACAAAAGCAAAAATCGACAGTATGCATTAATTAATTACATACCTCCGTTCCTGCATGCTTCCAAATTTGTTTGGACATTTGTGAAAATGTTAACATTAACATAAATCACTCAAAACGTAACGAATCCTATCAAATTATCTAAAAAAAATCTAAAATTGCAATATTTTACAATATTTTTTGCATGAATGGGAAGAATTGCCTGCCGAGGTTTTGTTTCAATCAATGCTGGTTATATTGAGTAACTAATGAGTAACTTATTCGCTATTGAAAATACTGTGATATTTCAGATTAATCCATGCATTGTTAATAGCTTTTGATTTTTTAAGTCAGAAATTAAAAAATAATACAATCCTCGCTACTACAAACATTAATTGAACCGATTCAATATAATTAAATTAATAGCGCGCAATTGAAGAATTGTGATATATGTTTATAATTATTATCACTTAGAATCGGTTTAAAATCTATTGAGTTAGCTTACAAAGTAATAAAGGCTAAACTTTCACCTATAGATTATAAAAATGTATATCCTATAATTATATTAAACGTGCATTCAAATTTAACAAAAAAAACCTTAAACAGCGTTTTTTTAACCCCCTTTTCCCTCTTTTTTTATATTGACATTTATCAATGAAACTAACAAATCTGAAGTAATGTCCACGTATATCTAATTACCTATAATATTTATTAAAACAAGCAAAAAATCCGTTAAACCCCAATTCGGAAAAAACCCAATTGCAACTAAAGTATTTAGTTGGCGTTTTAGGTACTATGATTTACGCATGATTAAGATAATATGTGCGACAAAAATGTGTTAATGTTTCATCTATGGTTCCATGTTCAAATTTCTGCGTCTAATATGATATAATTTGTGGATTCACATCCACAATTATTATGGTTAAGAAATACCTTTGGTTCCCAAAATTTGTAATTGCTGATGCCTCATTTGGATTGAGATTTGTTTTTATAAAAAAAAAAAAAAAAGTAAGGGTAATAAGTAGACAGAGATAGAGAGAGAGATGTTGAAAATAGAAGAAATCTACAGGGAATCGAAAAAGTATTTTTTACGAAATGCTTTTTAAGGACCAAAAGGAACAAAGCATAAGTATTGCTCTCCTGTTAAAGCCACTTCAAGGTCAATTTAATTCGCCCCATGGTCAGCTGTAATAGATATTATTACATTACAAAAAATGCAACGTATAATTACGCTAACAGCCAACCACTGCCTGTGATGTCTTGTCCTGAAGTACATCAAGCATGGTTCTTTTGCATATCTGTTTGGTTTAGCTTCTTATAGTGGTACTTCGAGAACAGAGAAGCAAACGATAGCATGCTAGAGATGGAAAATACCAATCCACCATGGTTGAAGCAACTGTTGAAAGCCAACTTCTACGCTGACTGTCGAGTCCATGAAAACTACAAGAATAATCAATGCAATCGCTACTGCATAGAATGCAGTGGAAATCCTTTCTGTCGGTACTGTTTAGATGCCCACGAAAACCACCAAACGATACAGGTGATTCAATATTTCCCTTAACTCGTGAAATTACTTTGTATAGCATACCGGTATAAAGCAAATCATTGTTCTAATTTGCATGCGGATTTGCATGTTCTCAGATAAGGCGATCATCTCGTAGCAACGCTGTCAGGGTGGATGATATAAAAAACCATATAAATCTTGGTGCTATACAAACGTACATCACAAATGGACAACAAAGTGTTTTCTTGAATAAGCGACCACATAAAGGACTCCCCTTGGCGTGACGAATATTTGTAATATTTGTTGTCATAGTCTGCTGGCTGGTAATTTCAAATTCTGCTGTTTGAGTTGTAAGGTAATTGACAATTTCATTGGTTACACAGTTTTCAAATCCCATCAATGATTTTGTTAAGCTGTAGTAAATCAAATCATAAGCATGCTTAAAATTATATGGTTATTATTCATTGCTGCCCTCTAACTAATACGAAGATCATGAACATCAATGTTTTGGTTATTAGTTCGTTCAAATCAACAACGACTAGAAATACGTCCCAAATTTGAAGTTCAATAATATCAGGTATCGTTACCTGAAATATACTCAGGAAGTATTGTATAAATGTTTTCATTTATATTTTACTCAAATTTAATAGCAACATATTCTATAGCACACAAATTATCTAATTTATAATTTATCCCATGCTTGGTTTGTAGTAAACATCAGATTTATGAATAATTGATTCCAAAATGGTTTATAATTGGTCGTTTAATTGCTCTTGTGCCATATCATGGGAGAATTTTCAACTTGAGCCTTTTGCATGATCTGTGCCATCGATTCCCCCTCATTCGATTACATTATGTACTTGTAATTCTCATGTATTATTTTACAACATCGTTCATTTTCCGCAACCTGAATCATTTGTTGTTTGTGAAGTTCTCATGGTTGATTTCTACTACCACTGAACAAAGTTACCTCATTATTTATAATCAAATGTGATTAGTTTTGTGTTCTTTTATAGAGATGACACTCAATTTAGTCGTTTCTCACTTCCAATATGGTGAATTCTAAAACTGCAAATATTCTGACTTTGATATTTACATATGTACGTGTATTCTTTTGCACTCCAGGATTTGCGATATAATAATTATGCAAGTTGCGTTCATTGAAACCGTACGTTAATGGAAATCTATTTATTTTGTGCTGTTGATGTAGCGCGAAGCTATATCTCGTGGTTCTGCAAAACAAACATTCAGTATCGAAACAGAGCTTCATGCACGCGAAATTGATCACAGTGTCCAGATTAACCAGTCATCAACGCCTAACACAAAATCGAAGGTAAGGAGGTTGCATAAATTGCTGGATAAAGGTTCCATTGCATCTACTTCAGCTGCTAAACGGGTGACGAGGAGCATTTATCCAGCAACTACACCTATGTTCAACCATCTAAATTCCAGGAAAAGGAAAGGCATTCCTCGACGAGCTCCTCTAACTTAATTTGCCCAGTTGTTTAGCAACTGTAACATGAAATTTGGAAGAAAACTAGAGGCACAATATTCCTGGGACTAGACAACAGTGAGTAAAAATAACTTTTCCCAAACTTTGATCTTTTCGTAAGTCTGGGTTATTATATAAGTTTACTAATGAGCTGTCATTGTCTTACATGCTTGGATATATCACTAGGAAACATTAATATGTCAACGGTGTGAAAAAGAATATGTAAGTTTAAATGTTTTCATTTTTCCACTTCTAAGTGTGGTGCTCGATGGTGTTGTATGTATTCAGCTGCTTACAAATATAAACCTATTGAACATTAGTGAATTCTGAATACTCGTATACTTAAGGCATGCGTAACTATGAGAAAACAATGACACGTGAGATTGAGGGTGCACCTGTAAACATATTGAAGTTATGTTGCTGGTCACAACATAATCTTTTCAACGTTGTTTGAATGTTTGTTAACCAGTTCTTCCATCGAAGGTTCAAGTTCCAATAGCACATAATCACTTCTCAACGTGCCCTCTATTATGAACTGGTTCATTTGTGTTTACAAAAATAGTAAACAAACTTAGCGATTATCATAAAATATGCAAACAATCGATATCAGCAATGTACTCACGCAAGAAGGAATACTGGCTGATCACAACGTACTTTGCCATGAAACGCACGGCTCCAGATCCAAGACAAACAGGGCATCCCCCTAAACCAACAGATGCTCATATTCGCAAGCGAATAGCTCAATCACAACCAAAACCCTGGCGAACTACCATATCCGGAAGAAGTTCACACTCCCCCCCCCCCCCCCGCACCATTAGTCCTGAGCCCCAGCGCAAGTATGCAGATCTTTTCGACGACCTAGACACAGAATACTGTTGCTCTGAAAGTCGAAAGCTGCAACAATATTGACAATGTGAAGACCAAGTTTTGGGACACAAAATATCCACAAACATTAGTGGTTGTTTGATCGACGACATCCTATTTTTCCAGAATTGCATTAGCAACAATTTCAACATTCGAATTCTTATGGACAAAAAATGTTTGAAACCCTGGAATATGCAGTTATTGTTGAGAGAAACATACATCTATCAACCAACGCTATAGTGCAAAACAGGCTTGTACTGCTTGGTTACTTTAAATTCACCTGATATGATTAATTCTTTAAAACTCTAAGAAGGCACAACTGCGTGGAGTAAATCAATGATTAATGCTGTTGAACATTTGAACTGATATTTTACATCCAATGTGCTTATTCTGTGTGCAAGCAGATAATTCCGAATATTCAGTAACAACAGAGATACCTTCTCAGTGAATCTAGATAATTTTCTTTACGAAGCTATCCAACATCAGAGAGTGCAAAAGTGCTTCGCAGGTTATCTGTGCTTCGAATAATTAATGTTAAATGCTAACATATATAGACAACTTAATCATTGCAACATAAGTAAATACAATTAGAAATAAGCATGGAGGCACAAAGCTAGCATACAGCAAATTCAACAGAATTTCGGATACCTCAAAAGTGCAGATTTAGCATAGTTACAGGATTAGTAAACTACAACTTCCAAAATCCAAATCTGCTATCAAACCTAACATAAATACACAAAAAAGTTAATGTTCTGTACAAAGAACTACCGAATTTTGGACTTAAATTCCATGAATAATCTCTTGAAATAGCTCCATTTGTTATCAATCAAATTATACATTTCTTGATTCTCCAAGAAGTTACTCGTTGCCACAGACACCATCACTTCAATCTCTTGTTCGTTGTAATTGATGTTGGCCAACTTATGGTTGATTGATTCCTTCTCTGTCAATAGTGACTTTCTTTCCTCTTTGAGTTGACCCAGACGGGTAATAAGTTCAGCTTCTTCCATATCTATTTGATATAGTTTGAGCTTCAAATGTTCAATGTTATTTCCCATTGTATCCAAATCCTTGGAAACATTCGCAAATTGATCTATGCTGTCACGTTTTTCCTTCATCTGCTTCTGGAAAATAGCTGCTGTTGTTAAATTTCCGCTTAGAGTTGCCCAAAACTTCTCAAGTCTAATGTGTTCTGACAATGGAAGCACCTTGTTTGCTATCAGCCGGCTCACAGACTCACTGAAAGCTATCCTATGATTATTAGCAATTTCCGCCAGCGGAAGTTCTAACATCCTAAAGAAGGATTCCAGTTCTTTTTTTGTGTCTTCACTGAGCTCGTAGAAAGCAGAAGGAGTCAAGGATTCTGAAAACCCAGTTACGGACCGCGAAAATGATTGAGAATATAACTTAGCCTTGTTAAGCATGAGATCCACTCAGAACTACAAGTCGTAATCAACTCAGGATTCACCTCATTCACTAATAAACGTAAAGCAATGGGATCTTTCCCAGTTGCAAATTCTTGCCCAGCACTTGCAAAAACCTCTGTATCTTGTGCTTTCTCTTGCACTTCAGTAATCTCAGTCAACAGAAGAGGTTCACATCCAATATTACGCTGTTCATCTGTTCCCTGTTCAGTGTCCAATATCTGAGGGATCATATCAGACGAGAAAGAAATAGGACTCATGTTTTCCGCGTGAACAGCATCAATCTCTTGAAGAAGTACTGACTGAACTGCTTCTTTATCTTTGGAAGACATAAACGTTGGTTGACATTCAACCTCAACATTGCATTGTATTTGTTTATTTACAGGAACAATATCTTCCTGTACAACAGTTGGTTGAGCAATTATCGTATCCGTCACTGAGACATCAGCATTTCGTTCTATCAATTTCTCAGCAACTTCAGCAGATATTGTTGGTTCCCTAGCACCAGTATCGCAAGCACTGGAAATTGTTAGCAACGATTGTACATCCAAATTTTGTACCGACACACTGCCTATTTTTGTCAACTTTAATTGCTGTAACATTTCACCTTCCTCACGTCCTGTATTCTCTTCGCTTCTTTGAACTTCATGTTCAAGAACTAACTCAATATTCGACGCAATGTTCAATGGTTCAGGTTCCATGAAACTACAAACCTTCATTACTGAACCTTTATCAATACTGATTTCTTCATCTGAAGTGGGTTGCAGCTGTAGCTTTCTTCGCGTTCTCTAATAAACAAGAGATCAGTATATTTAAACAAGAGATCAGTATATTTAAATAGACTAATAAATTACTCCACAATGTATTCAACAGGTTATCCACAAATAATTATTTCACATAAAATCCATACCCTTTTGTACATCCCTATGGTTTCAGAATCTTCAGCTTCTTCTTTAGAAGTCATTTCTTCTTCGGCAATAGCTGTTTTTGTATCCCTCTGTGGAATCAGCCACTGTTGGTTGATTGTGAATAACGTCTACAGCTTTCGAACTCCTGGTTCTTTTCTTAAATTGCCTAAATCTTCTGCAGATGCAACCTTTTTACGCTTCTCTTTGCGCTGAACTTGAGCACCACAGGGCTCTTTGGAAATTGTAGCTGTAGAAATAACTTGGATAGAATTAGTGCATAAAACAAGGAGTGCTGCATTAGATAACTGAATACACGTAATATGATACCTGACTTGGTATTCTCAGAATCCAGCCTGAAGAGGCAATTCTCCAGGTCCCTGGTAAATAATATTCCTTCCGTACATTTCCACCAGAAATTGTACTCTGGTGTAGATGCAGAGTTGGCAACAAAGCTTTGAAACTGAAAAGTTGTTGCGCTTCGTTTGAAATGCCCAACCAATTCTTTGATAACATCAGTATTCGTCACATTTGGCCTGGTTTGCACCAAATCTTTAATTCTGGGATGCGTATAGGGAACAGGAATCCCTTGAACCAATCCAAACTGCCTAGCACATTGGTTAGGACAATATATCTCAAAGCTGCAGTTAGAGAAATGTATTGCTGATGGAGAAAATCCAACAGAAATGAACCTAGGAATCAAGATGGTTGCCCAAAATTGGTTCACCACTCCATCTGCAATCATTAACTGAAGTATGGGTTTTATCCCTTCGGATGTTGCATACGAGCATTCTTTAAAGGGAAGCCAATCTGGTACATTTCCAGTACTAGGTGTGTAAAAACACGTGAAATATCTTTTAAATGAAGTATCCTCCTGTTTTGCTCGTGGGACAGCAAATATTCAGCATAACTTAAATATTGTTCACCATCTTTTGTCCTGCAAATGCTGAGAGGTTTACTGGCTGGAAAATAAGCATATAGCCATGCCTGAAGAATTCCAAAAAGGGTCCAGGAGAATTATTGGTTATTTTGTTCCTTACAAAATGCCATAGTCCCTTGTATAATGTACCTAACACAAATGGAGCCAAGGCCAAGCTTCATATCTTGGGCTAGACATACAGCCAAACGAACATATTCTTTGGTGATCTTTATACCGCTACACACAGAACATATTTATTAAGCCAGTACAAATAAAAAGCAATCTTCTCATTTAAAGAAGGCTCTTGATCATCAGACTCAGCGTACTTGGATATGAAATTTGCATAACTGCATGAACCTTCAGATAATTTAAATGGCGGATCATACGGTTTATGATTAAAGAGCAGCATTTACCTCCTCACCCAAACATGACAAACCAGTTAGATGAATATATCCAATACATTCGGAGTCATTAGTCCACAAGGAAACACAAAAGTATTGAAAGAAACAGACCAAAAGCATGCAGCAGCAGCATTAAATTGGGTTTAATTCAAACGATTTAGTAAGACAAATCAATAGCCTCGTAGAGATTCATCTCTCGCCAGATGCGCTAAAAACTTCTTCATTCGATGGACCCATGTTTTTCCAGCATAAAAAAAACAGTTGGCCATGATCGAATGGTACCCTTCGAAGCCCAGCCAGTTCGATGTAAACCCGGAAGTGAAAAGTAGCAAGGTTCGTCAGAATTTACCTGGATAATAAGTAGGAAGTTCCACTGGTGCATGTGGGTAATAATTGGACCAAGAACAAAATTACCTGGATTACCCATTACGGGAATAAGATATTCATCCTCACCTGTTTCGCCTCTCTGAGGCATTGAGGATATCTTGGTGGATAATTTTCCGTCGAGGCTTTTCGGCATTGGTGAACTTCCTTTGCTTGCCTTGCCCTTTCGTGAACCTGATGATCTAGAAGGCGTTTTCTCCTTGGGCGCCATTGTCTTGCTTGGTGAATTTTTGAAACCCAGAGGGTAGTAAAAGAACTGTGCCCTAATTTCTTACAGTGGACGAGTTATACTTGACTGAACACCCATGTACCACTCACGTCTTTTGAGTAATTATTCAGTTGAGGTTCGAATAACATATTTGCAGCTCAACTGAATCGGACCGTTGAATTTTAAGTCTCTTTGCCATTTCACAACGGCTACACACACATACAATCTATGCGCTGATTGTGCACAGATTTTGTTGTCGGGCCCACCACGGGTTCCACACAAATCATTCAAGCAGTTTCATTAAATCTAAAAATTTTCTAAGGCTCCATAAAAAAATAAGCTCAATCTGATACGTATAGATACTCAATCCAACCATATAACTTTTCATTTTCCAGAAATCTCATGAAAACTTACATGTTTGGATGAATATATACAAGCATTGATTGAGCTTATTTTTTATGGAGACTCTTACAAAACATATTTTACGTTTAATGAACGGGTTGGATGATTTCTGTGAGAGCCATGGTGGGTCCCACAACAAAATCAGTGCAACATTTGTGCCCAGATTGTATGTGTCTGTACAGCTTTCTTGCCCATTAGGGAACACATGATATGCATAAACTGTTACAATTCAAAATTAAAGCTAACTTTGATCTATTCAACAACAACAATAAAGCTATGAAAAGTGTAATAAACCTCTATAAAATTCTTCATCTATTGATTGACCAACACATGACAAACTTTTCCTTCTCAACTATGTAATCTAACACTTGATCCATCTAGCGCATCAGTTATAATTGCTAAAACCCAACAAATCTCAATGTGAGTTGATTAAACACACAGTTATCCATCGTTCTAGGAACAACTATCCATATTTCTTTTGCTAACCAACCTGTTACACTCAATCTTAGGACAAGACTTATGCAATAAACAATAACCAATATTGTTTATTCTATCTTTTTGAATAACGGTGCAAATCGCATGTTGAAGTCCTCTAACACTTTACAACCTTTCCTTTTGCATCATTTGTTTTTTTGCAATAATTTATTCTATCATTTGAAAATCCCTTCATTCAAGGAGCTGTGTTAGAGAACATTTATGAGTACTCTTAAGGAAATTTCCTGCTCGCTTCATAGGTTGCATTCGACACACAATGAGTTATCAACCCCAACCGGTGGGAAAAAACCACGATTTTTGCAATCACATAACGTTGATTTTATTACAGTGATTTCCAAAACAAGAGTAAATTGTGTGAACAGTGCCTCAAGTCTTTTACAGTGGACAGATTATGTATATTTGACAAGCTATGTACAAAAGATGTCTTTTGGTAAATTATTTAGTTCAGTTAACTTCTGTTTTACTCAAGTAAATAATGGGAACATTATTTACTCGATATCTATCATTTTACTCCTCCTTGTCGATCCACACGTACACTAAATAAAATAGCATAATTAGAAAATCAAACGACGATTTAATAAAAAGATTGCTGATACAAGGGAACATACAATTGCAATCTTGCCAACAGACTTCTGTAAAGACTGCCTGCTGATAATATAGTCCCTTAAGGCAAGCAAAATTAAACCAAATACTTAAATACTCATGCTTACCCTAACCGACCTTATTGACTTATGGCAGTTGAAGAATAAGATGGGTAATAAAATCATTCCGTTTTTTTTTCCTCATTGTACTTAATATTTGGCCTTTTTGTCGTTCAATTACCTATATGCAACCAGTATTTTCAACAGGATGTTTCCTGAATGTGAGTATTGAGAAGCATGCGGATGGAAAACTAAGTGCCTACGAGCCTACGTCACAAAAAAAGGACAAACACCCAACGCATTGCTTTAGCCCTGCGAACAAAATCATTCATAAACAGAAAGGAGCCGCTTGAATTGGCTATATAGCTATATTTTGGGAATTAATTCTATCTTCTCGCACCTCTTTTTCGCATCTTTGTGTTTTTGTGAACAATTTGCAAACACCGTATTGTTACCGTCTTTTATTTACTTTTGCTTCTACGTGGATGCAAAGGTATACTACTTAAATTTTGTTCTTCAAGTTCCAGTAATATTTTCCCCGTACATGTGTTGGAATATTTCTTATTCCCTTCTCCTCCATATTGGAGCTACTGTTGCTCAGCTAATGTATTCGTAAGTTACGTGCATTAATAACTCAATCAAACAATTTGAGCATGGATTTAAAAGTATTCTAAATTCCCACTCGCTTAATTCCATGCCTGCAACATAATTAGTCGGTTCAGATATAAGTAGACATGTACTTACATCTTATGAAATTACCTATTTCTAATTTGATTCTCGTATTAGAACGAATAAAATATATTGCTTGCCACAAAAGTCGCTACTCTTTCACAAATCGCATTCTTTTGGCTTCAACTTCCAACTTGCGCTTATTCCACAGGAAGGCCTTACTTGCACGCATGAGTTTTCTCTATCTACCATAGCAAAAATTGAGTACATGTTAATGACCCATTACAAGGACGATTTTGAGGCTGTGGGTTTTATCAACGATTCCATACTTAGAAACTTATAGGTGATATCGATTACATCACCACAATTATTGTATAATTCTTGAATATTATACACTCTGCCTCTGTATTTACAGGGATATATCTAATATTTAATTCAGAAAACAAAATAAAATAAAATAAGTAAAATTGTATGTGTCTTGTTCAACTGTTTGTATATGTAACCGATAATCTTTACGTGCTACCAAGATTACTCTTGCATGCCTCTTTGAAGTTGTGAAGTTTTCGTGCAGAGTTGTTTTAATCATTCTACATCCAATCGCTGGTGGAATGCGGTAATTGCGGTGTGCAAACAATGGTGATTTTATGTTACTTTAATACGTTTTCTGGCTTCTCATGTTTTCGGTCCATATTCTTTTTTGGCTCCTTGTGTATGCTATTTCAGTGTTGTGTAGAGTAGTGAAACTTCTCATATGGAATTTGTTGGCTGAAGTCGGGTGGATTTGATGGTAAAAATGTACAAGGGATTTTGTATTCTCAATTTATTGCTCCTCCCGTTCGGGTTTGCTGCGAGTGGTAATATTTATCGGCGTAGGATAATCATGAAGAGGCCTTAAGTTGGTTCTCAGCACAGTCGACGGTTTGCAATTATTGCGCTCAGATATCGACGGTTTCAACTCTATAATTTAGTTTGCAAGTTTCTTATTTGTTAAGTATGTTAATAATTTCCTTCGGAAATTAATGTATGACGTCGTTTGGATTTGCCATGTCTTGCTAATGATTCAGATCTGAAATCAGCTGGCGTAAGTTTCTTTATTGTACTTGTGTGAATCTCTGTGGGATTTCGCTGTCATGAGAAACTGCTACCGAAGAGTACCAAGAAATCTTGTATTTAATGCTCGACTGTGCGCCGCTTTGACCATGATGATGTACAGAAGATATTTTAAACCGATGATTGTGAGGCTGACGTTGATGTTTATCAAGTTGGGTAATAGTACATAACGTTGGGATTAATATCGTTGAGTAGTGTTGCAATGATCGATGGTCTCATAGTTGTTTTCGATATTTGGATGTTTCATGCACGTGCAGCACTGCTATTCCATCTCGGTTAGCTAAAGGTTGTATAATTTAATTATAGTTTATGAAATAAATATCGAAGCGTTACCGAGATACTTCGCTACTTTATTATATCCTATTAAATTTGCTACAATATTTAGCGTTCCTTTCTTGCTCGATAATTTAAATTAAAGTTTTATTCTACAAAAAACTCGTTATGAATTCTACATACCCCATTCAAATTCTGTATTATTTGCGGTGATTCTTGGTACTCCAATATTAAGCAATTATTGAATATTACTATATTTCACGATTTCGTTTATATTAGTTCTAATACAGTATAGCTTTAAATTTAGTTTATCTTTGTAATTAGAGGTAATTTAAACGTGTTCCAAGACTTAATTTTTCCCCCTTGAATACCAAACAGCATCTAAAGCTAATACAAATTTGTATTTCAGTGATTTAAATTCGTTTCGTTATATGCCTCTTATTAATTGGGTTAATTCGCTAAATTCGTAATCCATATGCATTGATTTTGTTGTTAATTTAATATAACAGTGACCCAATTCAAATTATAATCAACCCAACTCAATATTAGAGAAGGAAAATAATTGATTAATACTGGAAGAGAACTAATTTAAAGAACAAACATGCAAAATTAATTTTATGCCACTAAACAAATGATATTAAAAAATCAAGTATTTGACATGCTATTTATGTAGATGAACAAACTACTTTGTGCTTTGTTTTCCACTTATCCAATTTTTAGATGTATTAATTAATTCCCTCATAAAATTTCTGAACGTTGTTGCGTCACCACAGTCAAACAAATTGCAATACATGTAAATTACCAAAAAAATCAAATACTGGATAAATACAAACCAAAAAATGATCTAATTGGTTCGTTTACATCTGCAGCGAACGGGAAAATTGTATTGTAATTTCTAAATTTTAAAATTGCTTCCATCAAAACACTACGTCAATTCTCGCAACCAAAAAAACACAAAACGTAATAACAAATGGATATAAAATCGCCTAACAGCCTCATGGAAAAACTTGGTTACTATATTCAAACAAAATAAGCCTACTGAATAGTAAGTGAAATAGGTTTAAAAAAAAAAAAAAAAAAACCCCTCAACCCCCGCCCCCCCTGAACATCCCCTACAAGCGTGAACAGTTGTAATGGAATGAATAGTATCCAGTTAAGTTTCTCTGAGTTCCCATCGACGACATTAGTTCTCACGGTACCCAAGATTGAACTCAAAACAGCTCTCCGATTCTGACACACGAAATGCTCCCTCCAATGCCCCGCAATCACTACGACTTTACGTGTACCCAGAGGTCCACTCAAACATCTCTGTGCTTTCTCTTTGTATTCCAAAATTCCAAAACCACACAGAATACAGTAATCTTCACGCCATACAAACTAACACAAACAAGCGCATCCACTCTCCGCTTAGCTCGAAAGGTAAACCTCCATTATCCCTCTTCCGGTGTAATACATAAATTTAGGGATGAACTATTTTTCCCCTTACTTATGAGATCACGGATTTTTCAAGAATTTATGCTGCTTACAACATGTGCATAAACAGATGGCCAGGTGTGCTCCCTTTGTGCGATGTAGATACATAAACAACACCAACATCGATGGCAGTACTGAAACGGTGATTTATTTGATCAATATCTCTGGACACGCTGAATCGGTCGCAACAGTTACCAATCGAAGCACAAATATAGCAAGATACAGCGCTCATAGAGCGTTCATTGAACAATACAATTATTTACATCGCGATAGCTCAGACGAATGGATATTTGAGAATGATTTCCAAGACTGGATAAGCAAACTGCAGTATTATTCGTTTGTTGAACAGCGATTAAATAGTAATTACATATCTTGGTTTCTATAAACTACAGCACTTCTGTAATCTACAAACTCTGCCATCAAATTAAATTACTCAACTGACAATTTCCTTCGTCATCCACAACAGTGACACAGCCTTGCTGGTTCTTTAAATGGATCGCCGATGATACTCCATTCACAAACCAGGTAAGCTTTTAAATACTCCATCACATCTCGGTTGTTTAATGATTTCTCGTTATTTAGCTGTTTGATGAATTTTATAACGCACAGAACCTACGCATCCCAGACACACTAAGAGAAGTGTTACAAGCACATGGTAACATCACCTGGATTCTACTTAAGAACCAGGCCAGGGTGTGGCCTATTCAAATAGTAGGTCACAGATTCGGCGTTGGATGGGAAGAGTTTTATATCGATAATCATTTGACGGATGGTTATCAAATACTCTTGGCAAGCGAAACTTCTTGCATTTTTGAGGTTCTAATTTTTAACAAGGAGCATACTTCTGTATTTAACACATACTCAAGCCAAAATGCTCTCCCTCCACCATTCTATCATTTACCTGGTAAATTCGTCATTACCTATTCATCACAACATTTTGAATCTGTGTACGAACATTTCAGTTTGACTCCTTTCCTTTTTCGATGCTCGTAATAGCTTGGCTTGCAACTTCGTGCTTCCCGGGAATATGGTTTGACCGAACAACAGTTGGTGAATTCACAATTGCGTGTGATCTTGAGGACGACATGGTCAAGGTCTGGATACATAAAACATGTTTTGCTCCATTACAGTAAACGCACTCATAACAATTACGATAAATACCTGCCTGATGTCATATTATTGAACAGGCTTTCCAGGACCGTCTTCAACCCTATTTTGAGGACGATAATGACCAGCAAATTGTATTCGCATTGCAAGAGCATGAATGGACAATTCCAATTGTAGATGGGGTGATGGATGAGGAGGCTCTTGTAGATTTCATTGCCGAACTAGATTTGTTCATTGGTGAGTTTATTGCAGTACTAATGACCAAAGAACTTTTAGCAAGAGTTATTGTTTTCGACAGTGAAGGAGGAGAAAAAATGTATTCCTGGTATTGAAATCACTTGATGTAAAATCCAATCCAATTGCGAGCACTTGCTGATAAGCATATACAATCAAGTTCTAATGGCTCCAGTATTGTTCGCTGTGTAACCGGTTATTTTACTACTTTAACCATTACTATTCCAAACCCATCCACAAGAGTTGTACTTCACTAAAAAGTATCGACAGAACGTGCCTCCATGTTTTCCTAACAGTGGTTTTTTAGCATTCAAAATCTTGTTCAATCCCTCCAAGGGAACATTCAATTATCGATAGCATCGCTTAAAGCTCTACCAGAAAGAATCATAATCATTTTGCCTGGCCAATATATTTGTTCCACAACGTCATCAAAATGTCATTTCCAATCCCATCTGAATACTAAGCTACGTTTTGAAAACGTACATAGTAATGATAACAATTGTCAATAACCACATAGCTGTCTCAATAAAATGCATCCAATATCTTTTCACAATGATCTTCAAATACAAATCTTTGTAATATCCACCACTATAAATCAAATTTCTGCAAACTATAATGTATGCACTCATGCAAAAATCTGTAATTGATTTTTCTACAACAGAGGTATTAAAAAAACGAAATGCATTTTCTCTTCCACAATGCAAATCTGCAATCCAAACTATACTCAGCATAACAGCAAAAAATTAGCAGGCATAAGCATCCACAAATTAGTCCCAAATCATTAGATCAGCACATGCAAATACCAAACGTAAAAAACCAATACCTTGTACAGCATAATAAAGCCCACAAAATCATGTGCAAACATTGCATCCCTGTTCATGATCCCTAGAACTACCATGACCATGGTGATTGCTATCACCACAACATTGTATCTGCTAATTAATAAAACTACAATTATAGTGACACTGGAAATGCAACTAAGTCCACGGATACATTCTCTCAACACCATCTCCTGTGAATACTAATACATTCACATTGGCTGCATCAAATGCAGTCACAAGAACAAAATCACGCTCCTGTAGGTTTAGGGAATTAAAAAAATTATCTAAACTGAAACGATCCACCCGATTGTTGATCTTACAAATGCTCCACCGTTTGTTTCGCATGTTCAAAGAAATCTCAGCAGCGCCAGTATCGTGAAACAAATTGCGAAACCGCCTTCCAAACACCTGCTGAGTAATAGCACCGTAATTAATGTAATTTATATATGCACACGGAAACAAACAAATCCATTCCACTTATAGAACACTGACACTGATAAAATCACATTTGATTTCAGCATACATATTTTTTCACTAAACGAGTGCAGAATCAAACAAAACAAACAAATATTTAGGATCAAACAATATCGTTTTAACACATTGAGGTCAATTCACATAAGTAACTTAATTAAATTCAATACAAACCCTTGCGATGCATTTCCCAGAAGCACAGTCGTATCCAAATTGCATTATATGATGCGTAATCGACATCATTGATGGAAAGCAACTGGTACGGAGATGTCCTGCTCATAAATCACATATTAGACATAAAAACGACGATAATCATTGCACAAAATTATCATCCTTCACAACACTTACTTGGTGTTCCCAGATCATCAGCTACATACGGCATTAGTGATGACTCTTGCAACTCGTGATTGGTTTTGGACCAACTATAGTACAAAGGTTCCAAGTTGTGCATTAAAACAACAACCTCAAATATCCAGCCACGTTCACAACCAAAGACAACTTTAAAACCACTCCTCAGCTTATGACTATCCCAGAATTCAGGCCAACCGTCTGTCAATTGATTATGTACAACGTGAACAGGCCAAACCTTCCCCACGATTCTTCAGCAAATCCATACAGATGATTTGCTGAATTACGAAATCTCTCATCCAATCAGATAAAAACTGCGTCACAATTATTAAGCAGAGTTAAATCAATTGAATACTATACTCCAGAAAATATTGCTCCATCTAATAATAGCTAAAAACAATGCTGAACCGTATAGCTGCGCCGTTATCTGTGCAAAATGTCTTTGGTAAACCAACATGGCCCTTGATCTGCATTTCCATAATTTACAAGTCATCATGAATATTGTAGATTCAATACCAAAAATTGAATCATACAGTACTTGGGAGAAAATCATTAATCATACTTTCGTTGCTTCCAACCAAGAATGAAAACCATATCATCTGATCTGCCCATCTAAGCATTGCTTTTTGAGAATTCCAAAGATTCCTTCGTCCAACAGGGAAAAAATGCCCATACTTTTCTTGGAATTTAGCACACATTTTATACAGAAAAGTATTATCATCCACAGGCACAGAAGACACCACTTTCGTAATGTCACCAGCAAAGTTAGCAAGATAATAAACACTCCGAACAGTTCCATCAGCAAGCCGTTTGTGTTTAGGAAAACACCGAACGTATGGAAATTCAGTACCCATTGAGATACGTGGAAATGGGTTCTATCTGTAAAACAAGTCAACAGGCAAAAATAAATTAATTAGTAAACACTATTATTAAGAAGAATTTAAACAATAATTAACATTTGCAAGGTGCATACCAAAACGAACAAAATTTACACAAACGAATTCTCTTTTTGTAACTTCCGTGTTTTTTAACCCTCACTTTGAGTTCAAAATGTTTAGCTCAAGGAAAATATACATTACAGTTATCATTACATCTTCATTGATATGATAATCAACAATAATCCCATACACGGCAAAATACCCAGAAAATCACCTTTGTCCATACCTAATACTCACATCTACAACCAAATCATCATCGATAAAAATATCAACGCACGTTAATACGCAATAAAAACGCTAACTGAACTAGGACACGTAAACCACACAGTTGAAAGCTAATTTCCTATCCAACAATGACGCATAAGATAAATGAATCCAACTCTAATAAGCAACAACCAAGTTCGCAAAATCAATATTACCCAAAAAACCAAACCCTAAAATTGTGAAGATTCGCGAAACAGAGGAAGGCAGATCAGCGACAATAAGAATGAATTTAACGCACATATGAGTATGTACTCATCGTTTCACATACCGGTGTATATCGAGCGCTCAAAAACCACGATCTTTCAACTACAGTACCGTCTCCGGCGTAAGCTGGGGCTCTCTTCCAGTACTGCCACACTGACGAGAAACAAAAAGGGTGAGAGTGCGTATACTGTTTTTAAAACAATATTTTTTAACAACTAACACGCACCGCAAGTTCTAAATACCTGGTAATCTCGTACCCTCTCATCAATATTAAATTGCAATCATCCTAATTTAGATCGTTATACACGGTAGAATTATTTTAACAAATAATTTGAATCGTGTTCTACATTACCAATTTTTTAGATACCTGTTACAAGTCATAGTCAAATATTTCCCATACCAAATTATACTAAATATAAATTTTTACCGCTTCTTGAACTCCGTTTTATTCATACAATCAAATATTAATAGAAACCATTCAATAGTTTAAATTCTGCCTTATAGGTTATAAACCAACCCATAATTTCTGAAACACTATAAAAATTGTAATGTAAATATTACAAATCTAAAATTGAACAAAATTCAAATGCCAAAAGAAAATATGAATACTAAAATTTTATTTAATGTTTTTCGACAATCATAAAAGTACAGAATAGAAATAATGTATCATTTTAACCATTTTCTATAATTCATAACACAAAAAAGGGGAAAAAAAAAAACGAATCTATTGGCGTAAAAAACAGGCCAAAAAACAAAAAACTTAAAGCAAAAAAGAGGATATCCAAAATACTAGAATATATTAAATTCACTGTACTACAGTACAACAATAACATTTGTTACATAGTTTTGTGTAATTTTATGTTTTGGTGTTTCAGTTTATCTTGCAAAAAAATAGCATTCGTTAGTTTGCGCGAATTTTTTTGAATTTTCAGTTCATCTCAAAATATAAATCTAAAAAATAAAAATTAAGACCAAAATTTATAAAAAAAAAAAAACATAGAAGATAAAAATAAATTACAACAGATCTTCAATTTCTGAATTTTAATACCCTTGAGGAGATGAACTAATAAGTCAAAAAAAATACTGTGAAATTAACAAAGACAATTTTTAATTTTTTCTTGCACGTACGTCTTCAGTGCAGCCTATATCAAACTCCGACTAAATGATCCAAAACATTCGTCGTTTCTCAAGTACTTTAACGACACTTCCTGTTAAACAGCAACTAAAACGAATGTAAACGAAAGTTTTATCAGAATTCACGATGCTAAATAAACTAACTCATTCTGCACTTTCCAAAAAAACCCTTCCCGATATCCATTTTGGATCATTTCTTTTGCAACAACCATTCAGAAAATATTTTCCCAAAAATAAACTGTTCAGATCATTCCATACAATCTCAATATTACCTACACATAAATATACGTTCAATGATACGCACAAAAACTTGTGTACTGCAGTCCTTACTACATCTCCATATAAAACCGCCCTAGACAAACCCACGAGCCAAATCAGGAACAGGAAATCAGCAAACAGAAGCTTCCACAGAGGGCGATCATAAACTTGAGGGAAACGTTCCTTCTTCAACACAGCGAAACACGTACTGCTCACAAACCTTTAGGTAATTTCCAAAACAATACATTCAAATAATTTACATAGATTACATGTTCTCTCAATCTTGCAAACACAGGGCTACATTGTTCCTTTGCTCTGTACCAAAACTCTGGCTTTGTGCAGAAAACCCAAACTTCATAAGTATCGATTCTTTGCATTGCTCCATTGAATAAATCTTGCAATTACCCAGGCGTTCACTGTCCAACTATTTATATGAATAACCTCGTTCAATTGATCTATTCAACAGTTTATATGCAATAGCGTTTTTGTGTACTCTATTTCGACAGGGCATTTTTTACCATTTACAAATTGTTAACTAATTAGTTGTGATAAACTTTTTCCCTGATTTAAAGATTAAAGTCCAAATGAAGGCAGCAAGTTGGCCTCTTGTGTCAAAGAAAAGCAGCAAGCCTTCTGATTCACCTCCAAGCGATCAAAATTCCCATG
The DNA here is from genome assembly GCA_019656295.1 of Rhododendron mucronatum var. ripense. Taxonomy (NCBI): domain Eukaryota; kingdom Viridiplantae; phylum Streptophyta; class Magnoliopsida; order Ericales; family Ericaceae; genus Rhododendron; species Rhododendron mucronatum. The sequence continues at coordinate 5,539,534 of BPLT01000011.1, forward strand.
GCTTTATTGCCGCAGCAAGTGACCAAATTTCCAGTGAATCAGTTTCAAGCAAACAACAACTCCATTAGACATATTCAAGGAACAGGTTGTTGAGTTCATGCGACGTCTGAGGGCACTTGATTCAAAAATGCCTTCAGAAATTAGGACTATTGTTTCCAAGGAACCTGTGTTAAATTTAGTCCAGGAATGCCATTCCATTGTTGAGGATGAGTTCGAGAGAGAATTCTCGCGGCTTGAAAACCAATACTATGCAGAATTGGCAGAACAACACATCAACGAAGAACATGATGATGGCATGAACGAGTCTGACACTTTTGGTACGCTCTAACATTCTGTACATATTCCGTGGTATACTAACTGGAATATTGTAATGACTACGTTGCCCTGTATTTTGTTTATTTAATCAATGCTCAAACTTCTCGCTACACCTCTTGTACTGTTGGTCAGCATGTAAAATATGTTAACATTATCAAGTGAAACATGTTTTGTCACCAAATAGAGCTACGTTGTATCAGTTCACAAACAACAAAATCAACTTTACAAAAAGAATACACAATCCTTGCATTCTCTTCATTTTTATAGCTGCACCTATATTTTTTGAACAGTCATGCCACGGAATTTGCCTTGGTCTTGAATTTTCTTAAGCTTCCCTTCTTATTAAAATTAATTGTTTTCTATCAAAGAATTCCTCTCAACGTTCATTCATCTAAAACATTCCCGTAAATGTTACATATGGATGTATCATTAAACATTTCACATCGTTCTCCTGTATTCATGTTGTTTATTTGTACTATTATGATTGCTCACGATAAGAAAACTTTGGCTAATCACTAATATCCCATGGTTTATGACATAATTCAGTTTGTCATTATTAACCAGTCTACTATTTGTCAACCTGTCTAATAATTCTTGATGTTGAGATTGGTAGCGTTACCTGTTGTCAAAGTTTATCAAAAGTCCAAAAGTTCTCGAATGATTGAAAGGCTCAAAGTTGATGGTGAGGATAAGCAACAACTTCACCCTCGCTAAACCCAGGAAACACTAATAACACATCTGCATATATCTTCAAAGCTGTTAATGACCCTCCGTCCTCCCAACAAACACTAACACACTAAACCATGGCATATTAGTGAGTAGCCAAAATGATACAATGTACAGTTAACTCGTCCAAAGTGATACACACTAACACATCTCCACCATTGTACGCTAGACTTCCATTCTTCCATCGATTAACTCTTCCAAATTGATTTGGCCAACAATACTGTGCAATCAAACAAAAGTAATATTCTTAATGCCATTCTTTTCAAAAAAAAAACCAAATGATATATCAAAGCTACCTAAATCTTTACATCCTTTGCTTGTTGAACAGTTGTTTCCCCGAATGTTCAATGTACAGTTAAATTCAGAACGCTATATCACAAAACATTTATGATCACCTTCCTAAAATTCTCCCCATTCTTCGTACTTTCCATTCAACACACAATTAGTTACCTAACCTCCAAATACGAACGCACCTGGATTCTCACAGTTCCAATTTTTTTGTACAAGAAAATTGAATTCTATACCGTTGATTAATGATATGCTTGCCATCTACCACAACAGGTATCTAAACAAAATCCTGAAGTTCTTTAACACTCAACGCATCTTGCTCACCTCCAGTAAATTACACTTCAAGTTCTTTCAAAAAGCTTTTCATTCTGAGATATGTCACACTCGACGGCGTTCATAATTACCCTCGATAAATTATCACATTGCTTATTACTTCGCACTAAACATACAATGAAACAAATGCAAAATCATACAACACATCGACAAAAGAGTATTTTATTGATTCCAAAGGTAACTTTCACTGCTTCGTATCAGTTAGCTGTGGAATCGACTTGAATAAATGGGAATCGACTGCACATCTACCACGGCTCTCAGAGAGGATTGATGTGACATCAATCTCCCATCATGCTAATCGACTGCTCCACAGATTAGTGCACCAACTGACTCCTTGCAATTTAGTCACCTTACCTTGTTCAGTTCTTTGTCATATGCAGCTTTCTTCACATTGATATGCACCAAGTTCCATTAGACTTTTTAATCGCTGCATCTGCTGGTACCCAACATTCATAGCTTTCACTCCCAAATCTGCTCCCCCAGGTTATTAGTTCTTTTGGTGCGCATGCAAGCATCGCTAAAACTGCTCCAACATTGCATGAGCTTTATTCCCTCAAATTATCATAAATGAGCTCGGCTGTTCTCTCCATTAAGGCAATCCATTCTCCATCTTTCGATCTTTCTTGGTTGATTCCCATGTTAGAATTGTGCAGCAACTCATAAGTTATGATGACTACGCACATTCATTGCTGGAAGGCATCCCTCCGCTACTTCTTTCCTTGGCCTATATATTCCGACGACCAATTTATGCGAATCTCAGACGCCCTACGTGGATCATAATTCACCAATAATAGGCGTAGTTCGTGTTTCAACTTCACTGCTATTGTTCTCAGTACAGCTCACCAAACTGCAAAGTTTTGCGCTTCAAATAAATTTAAAAAAAAAATGTCGTTTCGCCACCCCATTTTCATAAAAACCAACCATTCCATTTGATTGACGTTCCTTCTCTTCAAGCAAAACAAACGTCCTCAACCATCTACCAACATTTCCCACAAATACAACTTTCTTACTTCTCGCCTGCAATATTTTCCACAAATACAACTTTCAAATATGATGAAATTTTAACCATAACGATAGTTCACAATGTAACTTCTCTGTTCCATACCTACCTACAATAATTCTAACAGCTCACTAATTCGCAGATCCATCTACCAACAAACAAACATAATCCAGAAACCTATTATCCCCAACCGACGCGCGTAGCGCGTCGGCATCGCACTAGTATACTTTAAAGTATAGGTGTACTACAGTCCGGATCTCTTATCCCGTACAGTCTTACCATGCGGGACTCCCATTTTCTGATCGAATTGGTAACAATTTAAGCCGCTCAAAGTGATCAAAACGTGATTTTAAGGGTACCCGAGAGAAATCAGCAAAAAAAAATGATGGGGAAGGCTTGATCCGAATAGTTTTTTATTGAACGGTTTAGTAAAAATTGCTCAGATCAAGCCTTTCCCGATCCTTTTTTTTTACTAATTTCTTGCTAGTACCTTTAAAATTACATTCTGAACACATAAAGCGACTCAGATCGTCGCAATTTGATTAGAAAAAGGAGTCCCGTA